>PVIA01002679.1:0-197959 GCA_004024845.1 Tonatia bakeri | reverse complement strand
GGGCTGTGAGTCCGGAGCCGACACAGAGGAGTGGGGCGGATATACCGACTCTCTCTTGCTTTCCGGCCCCCGCTTTGCCTTGTAGCCAGCCGGACCTGCACCCCGCACTTGCCCCCACTCACCCTCCCCCCGCCCAGCCCCGTGCGCTCCTCCCCGGCCAGCCCCTCGGCGCGCAGCGCGCTGGAGGCGAACGCGGGCTGAGTCGAGCGCCGTAGCCGCCGACCACCGAGCGCCCCGTGCTGCTCCCTGCATGTGCGGCCCGCGGCGGCTCGCAGCCCCCGGCAGCAGCCTCGGCAGCTTCGGCCGCGCTTCGAGAGGCGGCTGCAGAGGCTCTAGAGGCAGCAGAGCAGCCGAGCCCGGGCTGGGAGACACGATGCGCCGCGTCCTCCGGCTGCTGCTCGGCTGCTTTCTCACGGAGCTCTGCGCCCGCGTGTGCCGGGCGCAGGAGCGAGTAGGGCACGAGCAGCTGGCGCAGCTGGGCGGCGTGTTGGTGCTTACTGGGGGGAACCGCTCCGGGGTCGCCTCCGGGGAGGCCGGCGAAGGCACAGGGGTCTCGGACGCGCCCCCGACCCGGGCGCCCACGCCAGACTTCTGCCGGGGCTACTTCGATGTTATGGGCCAGTGGGACCCGCCGTTCAACTGCAGCTCCGGCGACTTCATCTTCTGCTGCGGGACTTGTGGCTTCCGGTTCTGCTGCACGTTTAAGAAGCGGCGTCTGAACCAGAGCACCTGCACCAACTACGACACTCCACTCTGGCTGAACACCGGCAAGCCCCCCGCGCGCAAGGACGACCCCTTGCATGACCCCACCAAGGACAAGACCAACCTGATCGTTTACATCATCTGTGGGGTGGTGGCCGTCATGGTGCTCGTAGGCATCTTCACCAAGCTGGGACTGGAGAAAGCGCACCGGCCCCAGAGGGAGCACATGTCCAGGTGGGCTGCCTCCCCGCCCCCCCCTCCTGCGCCCGCGCCGGTTGTCCTCCCTCTCAGGGTGCTGATCTCCCTTCTCTCCCCTTTCTACCTTCCCCAGGCAATGGCGTTCGCGAACCCCAGTCTCTCTCTGCTGGGGGATGTCACCAGGAGCCCAACTTAGGTTCAAAGAGAGGGCGCTGGGCTCTGCACAGGTGTGGATATGAGTGTGTGTGTGTGTGGTGGTGGGGGGTCTTTCCCTTCTCTTGCCCTCTTGCCGTTCCTCCTCCCCGCGCCGAAGATTGAAGCGGACTTGAGGCACGCTGCTGGGAGACCGTGTCCCCGAAGTCTTGGGTTTTGGGGGGTCCACCCCTCGAATTCCAGATAGTAGTCTAGGTTAACAGGGACCAGCGGGCGGGCCAGAAAGGGAAGGGGGTGTGTGTGAGTCCGAGCGCGCGTGTGTGATGCATGGAGGGAGGGAAAGGAGTGTGTGCCGCCTGTAACTCGTAAGGCTTGCGAAAAGGAGGCGAGGGAGGTGGAGAGCTGGGGAGGGCGAGAACAAAAGCCTTGTTTGGAGCGGCCGCCTCGCTTTCCCTGAGCTGCCTGGTCCTTGGAATCAGGAACTCGGCTGTCTCTGTCCCCCCACAATACACACTCCCCGCTCCCCTCGCCGCTGACTCCTTGGCTTCTCTCCTCTGTCGCCACCTCTCCCTGCACCCCTTGCCCAAGCTGGCACGGACTTCAAAGGCCTGAGCCCCCGCCGCGCGCGCCCCGCCAACCGCCCCCCCACAACACCCTGATTCGTCAACTTTTCCGTTTGCCTCATTCATTATGCAAGTCCCAGCACGAGGAAGTGGCAGCAGATGGAAGAAGGCATTTGGGGATTAATGGAGCTATTTGCCTTTTGCTTGCTTTTTTTTTTCTTTAAGTGTCTAAATTGATTCACACAACCCAGTAACTTTGGAGGCGAGGATGCAGCGGCGAGGATGCAGTCCCCTACCCGGGAGAGGCCAGGGGTTGGTGTGAGGTCCGGGCAGGTCGGGTTTGAAGAGCGACAGGCGACTTGCGAACTGCTGGATGACTGGGGCTCACGCTTTATCCTCTTTCTGAGTACTGGTAATGGAGTTGCCATGTGTCCCCCCTACACACACACACACACACACACACACACACGCACATGCGCGCTCGGGGGCGCGCGCGCACACACACACGCCTGCACACCCCACACCTCCGCCAGGGCCTGTGTATGTAGGAGCTCTGGAAGCCTGTCTAAAAAATCTGAACAAAGAGCTCCAGCAAAAATAGGTGAATGTACATCACCACCTCACTAGTAATCATTTTTTATCTACACGTAGAGTATCCGATGACTTTTTTCCTTCCACAGGGGAGGGCTTTGCAGGGGAGAAGAGGTGAGGAAGTTCGACTTGGTTTGGGTCAGCAGGGAGATGTGGATGATGGTGAGGTCTTGAATCACAGAAGTGAGCCCCGAGGGCCTGCTGATCTACTCAAAGAGTAAAGAGCTGGCCACGCCCACCTCCTGCAACCCCCAAGATGCTGGGTCGCCAACCACACTGGACTGGTGCTTTCACTTCCCGCTGTGCCCGCCATCGCTGTGGATTCCTGGGGTCTGTTAAGGTGAGGGTGAGATACAGAAGCCGGACTGCGGCAGCCCAGCCGGTGTTGTCTTGGCAGGGAGAGATTGTCCTAGGAATAGGTAGGCTGTCTTGCAGATTGGGTTAATTCCTCCGCTGAAACCTTCACTGAGCACTTTCCTTGCAAACCAATGCTTAAAGGAGACCTCCTCAGTGTTGGGGTTTGGGGGAGAGGGGTTGGTGGAGATGGGAGCGAAGAGGAGGGAAAGTGGGAGAAAAACTAACCTTTACACACCTATGGAAGAAAGTGGGCCCTCTTTGATCTGGGTTTTCCTGTTGATACAGCATACGCACCAGGCACCTTAGGGCCCAGCAGGGATCCAACTTCCTGGCCCTGCCCCCTTGCAGCTCTTAGGGGGAAAAAGAATCACTCCAGCTCAGCAGGTTGCTGCCACATTCTTCTGCTGATAACAGGAAAGGTCTGCTGGGGGGTGGAATCTAGGGGTACCCAAGAACTCTGTAACAGCCTCAACACAGGATCTCCTTGTATACATTTTGGGAATTCCAGAATTGACTGCAAGTGCACACACCTGAAGAAAAAGAAGAGTTGATTTTTTTTTTTTTTCTGGCAGCTTCCTAAGTATGGCTTTCAACCTGGCTGCTATTTAGGATCACTGGGAATGCTATTAAAAAAAAAAGTCCCCACCCTGGACCTGACCCTAGATAAATAAAAATCTTTAAGGGAAGGACCTGAATGTCTGTACATTTGTAAAACTCTCCAGGCTTACAATATTCAGTCAAATGCTGCTGAGGAAAAGGAAGTAACGTTTGCTCAGCACAGTTCTTGGTGTCAGACACTGTAGTAGAATGTGTGTGTGTGTAAACATTCTCTCTTCTCACAGCTACCCTATGAAACAGGTGCTATTTTAATTCCCACTTACAAGGTTGGGTGGCTTGCCCAAGGTCACACAGTCAGAAAATCGTGCATTATCGAGTTCCTTGGTTTCCACTGTGTCTGGGACAAACATGATGCAGCGAACATCAGAGTTTGGGGGAGCTTCCTAAAATGCACATTCTTGAGTTCTGTACAGGGAAATTCTGAATCAAAGGGTCTGGGATGGACCACCCAGTCTGCATTTAACAACCCCCCTGGATGGCTGATAATAAGTGGCCCACACTTGGAGAAAGACTGTCCTTGGGTTTGGGAATGTTTTGCAGGGATGGGGGATGGATGCATCAATCCAAGGTGACTCTCATTTGCATTCCGGTGCTTGTTTTCTGCACTTATGAAGCCTTGGTGTGCATTTCTGTGCTGCAGGGGCTGCCCCAAGTCCCCACCAAGTGCACCTTTGGCTGTTTATGCAGAAAATCATTTTCAGTCCCAGCGTAGTAAGGGGCTCATTAGTCTGCAGGAGCTCAGGGATCCTTGGGTGTGGCGGACACTCCCAATTTGGTGTCAGAGAGGCTGTCTGGTGGCTTCCAGGTGAAATTAATGTGCTGGCCACAGCCTCTTAATTTGTTTTGTCTTGGGCTGTGAGGGTCACTGAGATGGGGGGTTTATTCTCTTATCTGAAAGCAACTTCCATTCAAAGATGTAAAGCACGTCACCACTGCTCCCATGTCACAAACCGCTCCTGGTGACCAGTGTGTGTGTGTGTGTGTGTGTGTGTGTGTGTCCCCAGAAGAGGCCTCTGAGATGTCAGTTTTTAGGCTCATAGTCCTGGGCATATGGTCTGCTTCCTTCTGCACTGATTAGGACTGAAAGCAGGAAAAGGACAGTAATTTCAGGAGGGCGGGGGCATTGCACTTTATGTTGTAAGAACTATACAGATGCCCGTTCAGCAGCTGTAGCAGCAGTTACATTCAACCACTATTGGGAAGAGTGCCTGCAAATGGCCAGCTATGGTTATCCAACCGTGCAGACATACTATGTTCGGTCTGCAAGTTATTTCTATATTTTTAAGTTTTTCTTAATTTTTTGTTGTGAAACATTTTAAACATATAAAAACTTGAAAGAATAATCAAAATGAACGTCAGTAGAGTCTTTTTCTAGACCAGGGTATCTCATTCTCAGCACAATTGACTTTTGGGGCTTGAGAATCCTCTGTTGTGGGGCCTGTTCTGTGCGCTGCAAGGACGCTCGACAGCGTCCTTGGACTCTACCCACTAGGTGCCAGTAGCACCCACCACACAACCCAGGCATGACTGTAAAAAATGTCCTCAGACACAGCCAAATGTCATCTAGGGGCAGAATCATCCCCAGCTGAGAACTACTAATATAGATTGAACAGTTATTAGTATTTTGTCATATTTGCTTTATTGCTATCTCTCTCTTCAAATATTCCTTTCGTCTTCCCTCTCTCCCCACCCCACCCTTTTCCTCTGCATTATGGCTGAAGCATTTGAAAATGAGTTGCAGACATGACACTTTGTCCCTAAATACAGCAGCATGGATCTTCTAAGAACATTCTCCCACATAACACAATTCTGGTATTACATCCAAGAAAAAACAAAAAACTCATAGTATCATCAGAAATCCAGTCATATTAAACATTTCCCAGTCATAGGAAAAAAAATGTCTTTTAAAAGTTTAATGTTTTTCAGTCCCTGGCTGGTGTGGTTCAGTGGACTGAGCCTGCGAACCAAAAGGTTGCTGGTTCAGTTCCAGTCAGGGCACATGCCTGGGTTGCGGGACAGGTCCCAAAATGGGGGCCTGAAAGAGGCAACCATACATTAATGTTTTTCTCCCTCTCTTGCTTCCTCCTGCCTGCTTTCTCTGAAAATAAATAAATAAAATCTTAAAGAAAAAGTTTGGTGTTTCAAACCAGGATCCAGTCAAGGCTCATTGCATCTGGCTGTGAAATTCCTTTAGTCTCTGTGATATGCGGTGTTTTAAAACCAACTTGGAGCCAATTGCCAATGTTTAAAACCTGGGAGATTTCACATAGAAATCCAGATTTCTGATTTCTCTTGAGAAATGGGTAGGTCTGGCAACACTGGACATGCATTTTCATATGGCAACTATTGGTTGCTGCTGAGTGGTGCCTGCCCCATTTAGGAAGCTCTCAGGTTCACCTCAGTGGCCACTCCACCCAGTTCACTTAGTGATGTGACATGCAGTCCCTGGAGAGGCAGTCAGGCTGACCTTAATGGCATGGGCTCAAGTCAGATGGCCCAGATTCGATTCCAGCTCAGCCACTTATTAGCTGCGTGACCTTGGGAAAGTTACTTGACCTCTCTGAGCCTCCGGCTCTTGACTGTAAAATGAGGTAATGATGATCCCTATGTCATAGATTTGTGTGAAGATTCATTGGACTGAGCCTGGAAAGCTCTTAGCACAGGGCCTATCATATGGTCACTGCTTAGCAACCATTCCCCTTTTATCATTCTTATTAGGAATTTTTTTTTCCCTTTTGTCTACTGAAGAGGGTAATGTTGTAGTCTGGAACTCAATTCTAGGCTTTGCTCTGTTACATATATTTAGTTGTGGGACATTGGCCAAGTCTCGTAACTTCTCCAGACTTGCATTTAATCTTAGCAGGAGGGGGCAGGCTCAGAATAGGAGAGATCTACATATGACTACACAAATGCATTGCACAGTGTTGGCAGAGGTAATGTTGAAGAACTCTTGCTATTTTGAAGAACCTGGTTTTGTGATTTTGCCATAAGCTTGTATGTACATTCTCATTTAATTTCATGTCACTCTCCAGAGAGGTAGGCCCTATGACAATCTGTCTTTGAAAAGGCACAGATAACTTTCCAAGAGGTTGAACAAGACCCTGGTGAGTGGAGGGGTTGGATTGGACTTCAGACTCAAACAGCACACAGGTCCTTGACCACTAGGCTGCACTTCCTTAGAGTATAAACACATAGGGCTCCAGGCTTCTCAGATCACAAAGAAGTGCTTGATGCCCTGCAAACGCTGACACATGCTTCTGAGTCAGTTCAAGGAGCCCCTGTAAGATCAAGACTGGCAATGTATTCTGTGTCTGCCCTTGGCAGGGCCTGCCCTTTTGCAGGAGGCACTGATGAAAAATGACCTTGGGGGCAGGAACATGTATTTGAAGCTCTCTACACTTGAAGCCAGTAGGGAACACATGGCATTATTTTGCCCACCTTCAAACAGAATCAGAAATCCAGGTAGCAAATTACATAGCACAGCGCCCCGTGTGTATTTCAAATGTGCTTCCGAAGAGCTGGGTTCCCCTTGCAAAGAAATGGTATCAAGTGGTAAATGTCCCTCCATCCCTTGACTTTTCTCTCTTCCAACATCCCTTCTGCTTTCCCTTCCTACTTTTGTAGTTTTTGTATGGCTTCAACCAGCTCCACAGGCTGGAGAAGGCCATGCACGCATATACTGTTGGCCATGGAAAAGTCTCCTAATTATTTTTCCTTGAGCATATGGTTGCTTCTTTCTGGGCACTAAGTCCTTGCATTTTAAAAAATCACCTTCATTGGAGTATAGTTTACACAGGAAAATGCACACATATTAAGTGTACTGTTTGATGAACTTTGACCAATACCTATAGCATGTAACTACTACTCCAGAAAGTTATCTTGTGCCCATGGCTCTTGCATTCTGACAAAATAAATGATTCTGTGGTAAGACGAAGTGCTCAGGAATTCTATTCCAGTGTTTAAGATTCAGAACAAAATGTAGACCCTGGTTCACCCTGAGCACTTTGAAGCAAGAAGCTGGGACTGAGCTCTGCTCAGAAGTGTTGAGGTCCTTTATTTGCTCACTGAAATTGGAAGGAAAGGGATATAGCTTTTCTTCTTTTGTTCCTTAATTAGGCCAAACTCATTGCTACCTTGGAGCTCATTGTGTTGGCTTGGCTCAAATTCTCATCTTTGGACTTAAGGAGGCTGGTCGTTCCTTATCAATCAGGTCTCAGCCCAAAAGTCACCTTTGAGAAGCTGTGCCCTACCACTGAGGCTTACTCACTGCTGTCCCTTGCCCCCTCCTGCCCATCGCTCAGTGTAACTTGCTTCATTTCACATTACCGTCTAAAATTAACTTACTAATTTACTGTCTTACTAGTTTATTTCCTGTTTCCTTCCATTACTGTCCACAGTAAGGAGTGCAAGGATGCCGACAGTCTTTTCCACTCTTCCATCCTGAGTGCCTAGAACAGTATCTGGCACGTAAGAGTTCTGGTTTCTAACATCCTGGTTTACATGACATGGAAAGTATCTTCCCATTCATTTATTCATTCACTCGTTCATGTGTTCAGCTGGTATTTTTTGAGTACCCATGGTATAAGCCTTGTGCTGAGAGCTATCGTGGAATAGTTAATAGTACAGACACAATCCCTGCCCCCACAGAGCTAACAGTCAAATGGTGGGGGAAACAGGTAACACAAATCATAGTTAAATTGATACTAAGTTAAACCTTATGAAATTGCCATTATTCAATCAGCTTTGACCTCCAAAATGTCAATATTTCACCATAGTTGTTGTGTAGTAGTTTTTTCCATATGGTGCCCGCATTAGTCAGGGTTCTCCAGAAAAACAGGATCTATAGTAGGTATATATATATGTATATGTAAGGAGATGTCTTATGTGGAGTTGCCATTGACAAGTCCAAAATCTGCAGAGTCAAGGTCCCAAATGGTTTGAGTCTGAAGGCCAGAATGCTGCTACAGTCCCAGGAAGAGCCTGTGTCTCAGTGTGAAGGTCATCAGGCAGGAACATTCTCTTTTTACTCAGGAGGGTGAGCCTTTTGTTTATTCATGCCTACAACTGACTGGACAAGGCCCACCTACATTATGGACAGCAGTCTGCCTGACTCAGTCTATCAATTTAAATCTTGATCTCATTTAAAGGCATACTCTCAGAAACATCCGGGATGATGTTTGACCAAGCATTTGGGCACCCTGTGGCCCAGGCAAGCTGACACATAACATTTACCATCACAGCACGTACCTTGAGGATCTTGCTGGGCAGTGTTGCCTGTGATTCACCTGGGAGCTTGAGGAGAATCTCAGGTCCAGCCTCAGACTTACTGAAACAGAACCTGTATTTTAACAAGATCCCTAGGTAATACTAATGCATATTAAAGTTTGAGAAGCCCCCAAACTGCATGCCATAAATAAATACCAAATGTTTGGTCCTTTGGCTTGCATCACATGGTTGTTTCCATTGTCTAATTCATTAAAATTTTCGACACATCCCTATTTGTAACATGTTTTTAAGCATGCATCTCAATATATGCACATTTGTTTTACTAGTAAGAATATATACACATACCAGTGAACAATTATTAGGTACATTAGAAAGCATGCATAAGGGCAGAAATTTAAAGCTAAGCTGAAGGTGAAATAAATACTTTTAAATTTGTCACTCATCATGATGACTTCATACAATCATTAGCCACAATCTCAAAGCATGATATACATACAGAATGAAGTTTATTACCAATAAATAAATCCACATTTGGATTATTCCTCATAAGAGTTTTGATTACTTCAGACTGACTTCATTTTGATCTGAATAGACCATCATTATTTCATCCCTGTGAGAAGCTGTTGAAAAGAGGAGAGTCAATTCTTGTTTTCTTGAGTTTGCTTTGTCAGTATGCGTTCCATGCTTTGGTTTTGTAATGGGGGATATTTTAAAGCCACATATCTCCTTAGTGATGGTTAACTTAGTTAAAACTAGATACATTCACCTGCATATTCCCTTTCAGTGTGCACACTAGCTGCAGTATCGGTGTTCCGACTGCACCACCATCAACACATTAAATCGCTCCCTCATTTTAAATAACTGAAGACCATATACAGAAGTTCTCATACACCCTTACCCCCATGTCAAATCATTTTTTGCAGTCCTTGGAGTGAGTGAACCACATCCTGAAGGCTCCTTGTTCAGAATATGGAGGTCTCTAAGAATCCTTGTCTCTGCTGCATGCTCTGGAAGGGGTTGTCCTTGGCTTTGAAGCTAGAATTTTGGCACTCAGGACAAGCCCAGGGGGTCTGCAGATGGCAGTGCTGACTGAGTTCATGGTACCTTGTCCTGATTACTTTGCTATCCTCTTGAAAACCTGAGTACTTTCAAATTTTGGAGTGACCCTAGAGAATCTGGTGAAAGCTTTGGCTTCTTGTTGGAGAAAAAATGCACACATAAAACTTCCATTCAATTTCAGAGGGGTTCAAATTCCCCTGAAGCTCATGATGAAGAACCTGTTTAGAAGTGGAAAGGGCAAATCAGGTTTGAGAGGCATCTGCTCTTGGTTTCAAATGTTCCTTCCCTGTAGCCCCTTTTAGTTTTATATCCTGGTTATTGCACAGAGGCGAGAAGGGGCCTGAACTCTGATTTCAAAGACACTCAGCTTTGCATCCGAGTCCTCTGCTGATTAGCTGGGTAAACTTGGGCAATTATTCACTCTGTAAAATGGGTGTAATAATCCTCACCTTGTAACATTCTCCTCGTTTGCCACCTTTCAGGTATGTTGACCTTCTTGTTTGTTCCTCAGATATCTGAACTCTTTCTTGCCTCAGGGCCTTTGCACTTGCTGCTTTCTCTGCCTGGAATGTTCTTTCCATAACCCTTTTGTGACCAACTCCTTCTCACCATTCAAGGCTCAACTCAAATGTCATCTCCTCAAAAAGTCATTTCATGATCATCCCATCTCTCTCTCTCTTTCTCTGTTTATTTAGAATTTTTTGAAGGTGCACAGTTCTGTGGTGTTTAGCATATTCAGAAAGTTGAGCAACCATCACTACTATCTAATCCAGAACTTTTTCACTGCCTTAAAAAAAACCCTCTCACTTATTAGCAGTCACTTCCCATGTCCTATAAAAATCCATCATCCTGCCCTGGCCAGGTGGCTCAGTTGGTTGAAGTGTCGTTCTGAACCCCAAAAGGCTGTGGCACCATTCCCAGTCAGGGCACCTACGTTGTGGGTTCGATCCCTGGTTGGGGCGTGTACAGGAGGCAGCCAATCTGTCTTTCTCACATCAATGTTTCTCTCTCACTTCCTCTCTCTTTAAAATCAATAAACACATCCATGAGCAAGGATTAAAAAGATTCTACCATCCTAACCATTTTAATTTGTACAAATCAGTGCTTTTTTGTATATCACCATCACAAGCATCTAATTCCAGAACATTTTCATTATCCCAAAGAGAAACTCCATATATGTAAAACAGTCACTTCCCAGTCCTCCCTCCCCCAGCCCCTGGCAATCTTCTAATCTGCTGTCTGTCTCCAGGTTTGCCCTTTCTGAACATTTCATATAAATGAACTCATATAACATGTGGCATTTTATGTCTGGCTTCTCTCACTGAGTGTAATGTTTCCAAGTTTTATTCATGTTGTTGCAGATATCAGTACTTCATTTCTTTTTATGGCTGAATAGTACTTCATTCCATAGAACCCATTTTGCTTATGCATGCATCAGTTGACTTGGGTTGTTTCTGCTTTTGTGCTCCTGTGAATAATTCTGCCATGCACCAGTCTCTCTTGACCATGTCACACTTTTATTTACTTAGTTTTTGCAGCCCTTGTCTTTTTATTGAATGCATATATTTTTTATGCTCTGTCCTAGAAAATAAGCAGTCATCTTGTCCATCTTGTACATTGCTGTATCCTCAGGGCCTTGAATAGTGCCTGGCACATAGTAGGCAATAAATGTTTGTTGAGTGAGTGAATGAATGAATGACTGGGAGCTCTTGTTATTGTCTTGTCTTTTAGCAGATTCAGTCTTTTCCTCTAATTCATGTGGAACTCTTGCTGTGTTGACCTGAGTCTCTCTCACATCTGACACTTTTCACAAGCTATGGCTCCTGGCCTGTTGTCCTATTGCCCCACGAACACCCATTCCCCCAAACTCAGGCCTCTTTACCCTAATCTAGTATCAAACCTGACTGTGCAGGAGACTCCCATGGAGGACTTGTAAAACACAGATAGCTGAGCTCAATCTCTGGATTTTCTGAGTCAGTACGTCTGGGTGGATCTGAAAATTTGCATTTTAACAAGGTCTAAAGTGATGCTCTTGCTGTTGGTTGGCAGACCAGTGTTTGAGAATCTCTACTAAGGTGGGGTGAGTTTCAGCAGACAAGCTGGGCTCACTGAGTTAGTTCATAGGTGGCATGTGTGGGCCTCACCCAAACAGCTCATCTCCCTTCTCTGTCTCCTTTGATTTGGACTCAGAAGGTTCTAGTTAGTTAAGAATATCTGGATACATCATAAAACAAGGCAGTGTCACTTCTGGGTGTGCACTCTGGAGAAGCTCTCCCTAGTCCAAGGAGGCACGTATGTGAATGTTTACTGCAGTGTTGATTACAGAGGCAGGGGGTTGGGGACCATCAAAGAGTCCATAATTAGGGAAATGGATAAGCAGGGCTCATATTCTGCTGGTTCTCAATGAAACAACGATGTTTAAACTGGCATCCATTCTGATTGGTTGGCTCCGCTGCCAGGCTAGTTGTTGGACATTCAGACTATTATTCCTACAGTCAGTAAACTATGGCGGCTGCATATGTAGTAATGCTGCAGGTGAGTGAAAGACACACACATGTACAACTTCAATATTAAATATCTTTTGAGGATATTCCTATATCTAAGTAAACAAATGATTGAGGGTTGATACAGAGAAAAAAGTGTATTGGTGAGGTCCGACCTTAGGTGTGATGTATTTGACAGTGGCCTGTACTCTGTTAGATGCGCACACTGAGCTTCTTTCCTAAGCTTGCATTTCGTTGTGGAGGTTACTGTTATAGGTTGAATCACGACCGCCCCTAAAAGAAAGACATTAAAGTCCTGACACTCCTGGTCCTCTGAAGATGACCAGATGTAGGTAGTTAAGATGAGGTCATGCTGGAGTAGGGTGAGCCCCTAATACAATATGACTGGTGTCCTTAAAAATGCCCATTGAAGACAAGACACAGGGAGAATGCTGTAAGGGTGGAGAAGAGTTTGAAGTGATGCAGCTTTAAGCCAGTGAATGCCAGAGATTTGCAGCAACCCACCAGAAGCAAGGAAGAGGCAAGAAAACTAGTGTTCAGAGGGAGCACGGCCCTGCTAACATCTTGTTCTTGTACTTCTAGCCTCCAGAACTGTGAAACAATACATTTCTGCTATTTTAAACCATTTAGTTTGTGGTACTTTGTTACAGCAGCCCTGGGAAACTCATAGTCACTTTAACACCCACTCAACTTGTTTCCTTATTTATAAAATAATAGTGACAAGAATATTGACCCTTGGGTGAGTGTCAAGGAGATTACACATGATGATAAATGGAAGGCACCTGAAACACTCCTGGCACCCCAGGTTCTACGCTTTCCCTCCACTTCCAGCTACTGATTACAAGGGGCACCAGCATGGGCTGTGTAAGGGTCACACCACATCCTCCATAGCTACAGGGAGCCCCCCATACTCAGTGTACAGGGCTGTGAATACTGACTCTTGTTGAAGTCTCTGTGCTACAACTTACTTGCTGTGTGACCTTGAGCAGGTTAATTCACCTCTCTGAGCCTTTACTTATCTGCAAAGAAGGAGTAATAATCCTCATAAGGTGTTTATAGGCTGCTTCATTGAATTAAGGCACATAAGACAATTAGCATAATGCCTGCGTTTGGTAAATATTCAGTAAATGTTGTTACTAATAGTGGGCCATTGCTATACATGAAGTCTTGGTATCTAGTGTTAAATATAAGGGGGAACTAATCTATGGGATGCAGACATATAACATACATTCGTTATTTACTCCTGTCAACAATTCTATGAACTAGCTAATACTGCTATTACACAGTTATTGTGGGAAGAACATGGACTGTTCTGCACTAAGTCCTTGTGTAACCTCAAATCGCACTGACCTTACATACTTACTTGTGTCTCCCACCCCGTCCCCCATCCCTAACTAGAGTGGTGGCTCCATGCAGTAAAGGGGTCTTATCTTTTGTTCACAAGCACAGTGCTCACAGCACAGCGGATGCCAGTCATTGTGTTTTGAATGAACAGATTTAAATTCTTTTTCCTTTTAGGGCTCTTGCTGATGTCATGAGGCCACAGGGCCACTGCAACACTGACCACATGGAGAGAGACCTGAACATTGTGGTCCATGTGCAGCATTACGAGAACATGGATACCAGAACCCCCACAAATAATCTTCGTAAGTAGAGCTGCGTGATCCATTTCCAGTCCCACATGGTGACCAAGGCAGTGGTCTTACTTCCAGATCTCCTGGTGTGTGTTTGGACCCATTAAGAGAGAGCTTCTCTTTGTTGACTAGTTAGAAGTTCTATTTCATCTCTCCTGGATGAAGCTGTATTTGCCATTGTCAGAGTCCACTTGGTTTGTTTCTCTGTGAAAGTGTGATACACTTGGTTGATTTCTCAGGGTTGGTTCTTCTGTTAACTAACAGACCGCTTGGTTGGTTCATCTTGGTTGGGTACTTAGTTAGCCAATGGATTACTTGGTTGGTTCATCTTAGTTAATCTCTTAGCCAATGACCCATTTTGTTGGTTCATCTTGATTGGGTAATTGGTTAACCAATGGCCCATTTGCTTATTTCTCTGCCTCCTGAGGTAGACCAGTTGTGACTTTTAGGTTTTATACTGTTTTCAATGCACAAATACTAGTTCAGAAGAATTAGATCTATTTTTCATAAAACTAGAGTTTCATAAAAATAATGCACAAACTACTTTTTGTGTGTGCATGTGCTCCCACACCTTTGTGTGTTAGGAATTGGGTTGCTATGTTGTGTTGGGGTGTGTATGTGTGATCCAACAATAGCAAATTCATTCTGTTGTTCTTTCAGGGAAAAAAACTGCATTTCTGGTTGTATTTCAATCTTTAGCTGAAGGAGCCTACTAGGGGATCTCGGTATGCTCCCAAAGATTTTCTTTCCTTTCAAAGGTCTGTATGTACAAAATACATTATGGATTTGATACACTGACTAATGGGAGTGGGGAAAAACAAGATTGTTTAATTTTTGACAACAGTGTACCACCATCGTTATTTCTAGCAATTGTGTTTTCTAGTAACCCCCATGTTAAAGCAGTGGAGAGGGTTTGGCTTAAAATAACAAAAGCCAGAGAATTTAGAGGATGCATTTACTTGTGGCTGGAAGTTCTTGAAAACAGAAAAAAGTTCTGGCATTGAACAATTTATAGCCTGGTTCACCTTTGCTGAAGCTCCACTAGGAGTTGCATTGCTGTTTTAGTTGTTGAATCATAGTTTTGGACTGTTTGGTTACAAATTTTTATGCTTGATGGGCAAAGTGCTATGTCTGTGGAATTTGACATAGGTGACATGAATCCTCTGATTCTGTGTGGTGATAATTTTTCATGGCCTTGGAAATGTTACAGTCTGTTCACAAAGTCAATGTTTACATGACTTGAAAATGGGTACCAAATAGAATGTCTTAGGTTTCATTGTTTTAAATAATTCAACATTATTTATTTATGACCAGGTCATAAAATGGTACAAGAAAAGTCACATTTTAGAGCCACGAACAGCAGCAATTGGAAGTTTTATGACCACATCTTACAGCCATAAAAGATAGGCTATATTGCACCAACTCTGACATGGCAATAGCTGTGTCCAGTCCCGGCTCTGATGGAAATGAGAGCATTCTCTTTTAGATGGCGCTGGGAAATGAAAACCCGTGTGTATGTGGATCCTGGTCATCATAAGTGGGCAAACATGATCACGGAGTGGACAAAGCAGCAGTGGTGCTGTGTCCCTGGCTATAGAAGGTGACTGTTAACCAGTTTCTCATATGACATTTCAATCAAATGGAATAACAAACTTATTAGAGTCATCCAAACTTCATCATTCTGTTAGGTGAATGGCAGGATATATTAATGAATCTTGTTTAATAAGGGGCTTCAAAAATTGTAGTGAAATAAATGACTGCTTAGAAATGGGAATCCCGGCACTGAGTAAATCAGAAGTCTCTTGCCACAGACTGACTTGGTTTATTTATCATTCTTGCCTTTGGTCAGTATTTGTGTCTCAGTGATCAGTGATCTTTTACACCAAGAAAAAAAAGTGTCTTGTAGTGTTCTACATAGGGGAGAATTTCAGGTGTAATGACACAAACATTGCATTCTCACAAGAGTTACCACAGATACTAATTTCATATAACCCTGCTGGGTTGATCCAATCCTTATTTCCTAGAATTCCTGGGAATATTTGGAAAATAAAACACATATAGCTCTTGTACGGATTTGCATTAATAAGTTTAATTTATATATCTAATTCAGTAGTTGGTAGTAATGATAGGTTTTCTTGTAATGACTTTACCTTTTTATTGATTTATAAGAGCCATTTATACATTAGAGATACAGGGAAAATCTGCATGTTCAGAAGGAGGAATGATTTTGGAGTTCCTTAAGAGGATAGGACTATGTGATTTATATTTATCAGCTATTAGGAGTTCAAGAAGCCAACCAGTCACCAGAGCTCACTTTGACCAATTGAGAACAGCAGAGAAGGAATGTATTCTGATAACTGGGAAGTGGCAGAATTAGAATGTACCTATTGAATAGAAAAGCCTTTTATGAGCATTATGGAAAATGGAAAGAAAGATATGTCTGCTTGCGATATGCCAAGAAGGAGGCACATCATGCTGTTTTCAAGGTGCTCTTTACTTAACATCCAAGTTGCCATATTTGACTGGGAACTCAATAGTCTCAATTTAAATATCATCTTCCTTTCTGTTCAGTGACCCACTAAACATGGCTTTAAGAGAATATGTAATCATCTCCATCTATTTTTCTCTCCTCATCTTCTTAATACTAATGCTAGATCACTTTCTGATCTTTCCCTTGTGCTTGGGTCAAATGCTAAGAGAATCAAAAGTCAGTGTAGAAGTCTGGATATTTAGAAGGGGGGAATGGAGAAGGGCTACCGTGGAGTCAAATAGGGAGGAGAAAGCTTCAATTTGGGGACATTTTGGCCAACCTTTCTTTATAAATTTCCTATAGTTAATTTTCCCTGTGACAGAGAGGACTTGCCTCTTTATCTGAAGATGGATTTTTCTTCAGCTGATGCTGTTCATGTTCTTTCCAGGCATTCAGTGATATTGCCTAAAAATATTTAGTCTGATAATCAAAAGGGCTTTGACCTCTTTGATTAACAGGATGTAGATTCAGATGAGATAGTGATTTTCTGCTAATGCTCCTTGGCTTCAGTATAATTATAGCTTGGTTTTGAAGGCACATTCTGTCCTCAAGTGCTGTGAATGTACTCTGTCGCCCCCACCCCAGACTCCCTGCCTGCTAGTAATACCCCTCACTCCTTTTGGGAGTGCAGAGTGAAGATAGGTTCCCTCCAGTCTTAAAGATGGGGGATGTGAGTGAGGGGCTATGGATACAAGAGTGCAATCTGGATCATCGTTTCTCAACTCCTTTGTGTGAACAGCATACCTTTTTTTTGAAATAAAATTTTAATTTGGAAATAATTTTGTATTTACGGAAAAGATACAAAGAGAGTACACAGAGTTCTGTATGCTCCTCACCCACTCTCCCCTAGTGTGAACATCTTACATTTCTGTGGTGCACTTGTGAAAACTAAAAAATCAACATTAGTACATTATTTTTAGCTAGACTGGAGATACTTGAATTTCACTAGTTTCTTCACTAATGTCATTTTGCTGTTCCAGGATCTGATCCAGCATACTACATTATATTTAGTACAGCAAACTTGGTAGTAGAATTTTGGTTGTGCCGTATTGTTTAATGATACAGTAAGAACTAGAGACAATACTAAATAAGGCAGCAGCAATTACAAAGCCTTTATTGCCACAATATAAAAGAAATGTCTCCTAGTGTCTATAAAAACATTCATATAGAACTATCCACCTGGTCAGTGTTGGAATGGAACTGTTGGCTGTCCTGACTGTGCTCCCACATATATACTCATGGGACAGGCTCTGTGCAAACATACAACCCCCCTTGGAAATAAGGTTGATGTTACACTGTTGATTTTACAGCATAATCTGAGCAAGTGAGATCTCACCCTGAACTGAGGAGAAATGCCGACTTGATGTTTTAGGACACAGAATCTACCAGGAAGACCAGGCTATGATTTCAGCCTCACCCCACCCCTGCTCTCCCAGGACCATTCCCAAATGGATTTACAAGGAACAAGATGTAAAGCTTATTAGGTTAAGTCTCTGAAGATGTTGTATAGCTCATATCTAGGGCCAGATGGGTTGCCATTTATTTGTCTGTATTTCCAAACACTCAGATATCTTATACTAGACTTTTGGAGATACTGGTAGGCATATTTTAAAATATGTTTTTAAAATTGGGAATTTCTAAATCAGGGAAGGGAAAAGGGCAAATATAGATATAAGAGTGTGTAAGAGTAAAAATTATGTAAGATAGTGTAATATTAATAGTAACTTAGGCAGAATTCTAAACCCCCAACACTGAATCTTCAAAATCCTATTAAGTTAGTACTATTATTTTTACCATAATAAGGATGGGAAACTAAGGTTCAGAGGATTAGGTGCTTGTCCAAAGTTCATACAGCTACTAAATGGTGAAGCTGGGATTTAAGCAGAGCAGGAAGACCCGAGGTCAGTGTTTGTAACCACTGTACTACATGACCTTTCCTTGTGGTATAGGTGTTTGCAGAGTGGGAAGAACTTCCCCCAGGAGTTGAAGTTGTTAAAGGATATGTTAAGTGATCCAAAAGATCTATTGGCACTCTAGGAAAGAGGGCTGTTTCCAAAATATACCCCAGAGTACTTACTGTCTTGTGATGAGTTATATTTTAGGAGAAATTATAACTAACATTTATTGAGCATTTGCTACTTACCAGGCATTATGTGTTAAAGCTTTGAATGTATTAGCTCATTTCATACCCAAAACAACTCTCAACCAACCTGGCTCATTTCTACCACAGGGTCTTTGTACTTGCTGTGCTTTCTGCCTGCAGCACACGCTCCCAGGTCTTGCCCCTTCTCAGCTTAACCCCACTGTCCCCTCATTGGACAGGACTTCCTTGTCTGCCTCCAGCCCCCAACTTACTTACTGTTCCCCATATACCACTGTTTTCTTCATAATTTTGTTCTCTCTAAACTTGTCATACTATTATTTGTGCCTCTTCCACTGCAGTATAAACAACTCTGTGAGAGAAAATGCTTTGTACTGTCCTAGTGGCACTCCCCACCATAGAAACTGGGCTGGCTCATGGCAGCAGCTCCGTACATTTTTGTCCAACAAATGAAAACTCCTGTGGAAGAGGTACCATTATTCTTGTTTCATGAAGGAGACAACTGAGACTCATGGAAATTAAGGAATTCATCTAACATGATGACTGAGATTTATTTTAAAAATCTCTAGGAAAATATAAAATTGTAGGGGATGGTAGATGAAACAAAATGAGGGATATATTATTGCAGCTGGGTGACCAAACAGAATTATTCTATTTTGTGTTTGTGTATATTTGAAAATATCCACAATAAAATTAAAAATCAAACAACTAGTCTGTGGCATCATAGTTAATAGAGGAGCCAGGATTCAAACCCAGGTCTGTCTCACTCCAGAGCCTGAATGCACATAGCCTATCTTCTAGTACATAGCCAGGCTCAGGAAGGGTGGGAATGAGGACCACCTCAGGGACTTCAGTAAGTACAGTGGGAAAAGATAGCATCACTATCTTTTCTGCCCTTAATTTGCTCAATTGCTATGTCCTTTTGTTCAGGTGATCCAGAGAGAGAAAATGTGACTGATGACTAGCCAATGGCCTGGCTAGCCAATGGCCTGGCTTCCCCTGGATCAGCTGTCTGACCCCATTCAGTTAGTTGGGTGGAGTGCACTCCTCTCAGGGCTACAGTCGGGGAGCCCTACAGTGGGGAAGGTTCTCCAAGGTCTTGCTTGAGAAGTGGGGTGGGGACAGAGGTTGTATTTGCTTTACTCACTCCTGTATCTCCAGTGCCTAGAGATTACAATGTTCAATAGATGCTTATTGAATGAACATATGCATGCATGCATGAATGGATCTCTAGCCCAAAATACATATGAAGCCTGGTGGAGTTCATTAGCAGTACCTTGGGATTTTGAGTCTTGAGGGAACTTGGCTAATTCTAACTCATGTAAGGCTTTAACTCTCTTCTGTGGAGTCTCAGCAACCAACACTCTTGTTTCTGAAACCAAAACATTTTTCCACAGTGGTGCAGGCTAGCCGTTCTGTCTGAAGATCTGTGACTGTAATGGTTTTGGCCCATGGGTCAGTAAATTATAAGGTAAATAAGAGTTAGTGGGTGGATCTGTACTGGATCAGCTAAATACATTTGTAGGTTCAGTGCAGTTACCTGAATTGACTTTGTGTGGTTTTAGATCAAGAGCTCTGGTTTTCTCTTTAAGTGCTTCTGTGATATGTAGACAGTGCTCACTACATATGTCCAATATGTCTTTGAGATAGTGCAACAAGGGAGTGGGGGACATGGACTTGGAAGGTAGCTATAATTGGACTGGGTATCTGCTCTATCACCTGTTAGTTGCACAATCATGGAAAAATTCATTTAATTCTCTGAACCTCAGTCTCCCATTCTATAAAAGAAGTGAAGTATTATTTCCTTTACAATATTGTTGTGAGGATTAAGTGAATGAACACATAGAAAGACCTAAGCATAATGCCTGGTAACATGAATGTGGGTGGTTGCTATTATTCTTTGTGGAATAAGTAAATGTTAGTGCTAGAGTGGTCTGTCCACCAGGGGACAATGACACGTCAGCATGAATTCACTGTGTAGTTGTCTTCACAGTGAAAATGTTTCCATTCTTTGTGCCAGCTGATAACACAATTTGTGTGTGTGTGGTGTGTGTATTTGTTACTACTAATGTTTTTGATGCAAATGAGATCTGAAGAAACTGTCAATTCCTTCCCAAGGAAATAGCTCTAATGGAGCAGCTGTCCCATTCTTAGCCATTTGTTCCTCTCATCTGTTTTTCTTTGATTTCCTTTAAAAACCCATGAGCTTTGTTCTGCTAGGAATATTGATTTTAATATTTTATTTACCTAGGCAGAACAGGCCAGTAGGAATCTGTATGGCTTCTATGGCCCCATACATGTCTTGTATTTCTACCCCGAAAATGAGTTATGTGTGTGTACACATGCAAACAACAGAAATAGAGCCCTTAAAAGTAAAAAAAATCACCAGTTTCCATAAGTCATCTCCTGGGCTCTTTTCAAAAATTGTTACTAAGGCTGGCCACATGGCATTTCCTAATTAGATTTGCATTGCCGTTCCAAAGTGCCTGCCACCAGCTGTAGGACTATTTGTAAAGAAAGCCTAAGTGCTCATCACAGTGTCTGGTTTACTTTAAAAGATGCCAAGTTCTGTTCCTTCCACACTAGGGAAAGCCTGTCCTTGGATAGAATTCCTTTGGGAGAACATTTTTATTTATATATCAGGATTAAATGATGCAACATGCCTATGATATGATTGGCACTTACTGCAGATAAAAAAGAGTCATAAATAAAACAATAATATTTTTTGCTCATATCACATGCATGCATTTTACTCCCCCCAACTCCATGAAATAATTGAAATAGATATCTGCACCCACATGTTATAGATGAGGAAATTCTGGCTCAGAGAGTTTAAGTAACTTGCCCAAGGCCACAGAGATATTTGATAAAGAGTTCAGACTCTTTCTGGCTTTAAAACTTGTACTCTATTTATGACCTTTCTCATGCCTTTCCCAAGGACCCACACTAGGTGATATACCAGATTATGTCTCTTCCTCTTGTTATTTATTGATTCCCACTAAGAATCACTGCATTAGATTACACTCATCTTTGAAAATAGGCTGACTGAGATAAAGTCACCATTTCTATCCTGGAGGACTCAGATAATTATAGCTAATTATTTGCTTTCTTGTCAATAATATTTCTATTTAATCAATCAACATTCAACCAATATCTATTAAAATCTTGCTATATGTCAGGAAAAGTGCAAGGACCTCGAGGTACGAAGATGGGTGAGACAAAGATAGGAAATATCCTGTTGGAGGCTGTGATCCATTGGGGGATGGAAGAGTAAGTGTGTGATTGCAGAGCAGCAGGACGGGAATCAGTGCAGGATGCTGTGAGAGTGAGCAAGAGGCTTCCTTAGAAACACCTGAGGCCGAAGGAGAGGGAAGAGAGATTCGGATAGATTTTACTTCAGACTGATATTTTATTCTGGAAGAGAAATACTCCCCAACAATTTCCAAGGATCTGAGTGAAAGAAAGAAAAAAATTTCATATCCTTCCTTTTCTCATCTTTGATGGAGGGGAGAACAATCAGTCTTAGACTATAGATCTCTCTTGAAGATCTAATTAGTTTTACACAAGTTGTATAAAGGGAGAAGAGGCTTTTTGTTTGGTTAAGATCACTCTGCTCTTGGTAGGAAAATAAAAACACTGTGTCTGACTTGGGAAGATCAAAACTTCAGGGTCAGCTATCAGGAATTGAATATGGTTTCTTTTCATGGAACTCTTTTATTTAGTTAGTGTACTGCTCTTCAAGATTGTGTTGAATTTTTTCTTTTAAAAATAACAGCCAATATAAAATTAAACAACATAGCGTAATCCTGTAATGCATATATTAAAATAATTTATAATAAGGTTTGAGGAAACTGCCTAAAAACTCCCAATACAATATTTAAGAATTCTCAATAAAGTTAATTACAAGTTGAAAAGGAAATCCCATTTTGTTAGTCTGAGAATGCAGTTAATGAAACTAAGTGTAATCATAATCTGAATATTTCATTAAGTGGAGACTTAAACTCATTAATTTAGGTATTATGCCTGGAGCTGTGTTTTCATGAAGACTGTCACGCTCAAACAAGAGCCTGTATTTTATTTATTTAAATCTGGGCCCTTTTCCAGGGATTTGGACTTGCTCTCCCCAAATCTGTTCATGGTGCTGAATCACACTTTGGAAAGTACTTAATTCAAACCAGTAAGAAAAGTTTATCTCCTCTGCCCATTCCATCTTTGCTTAAGAGGGGAAAAACTGGGACAACTGTAATATAATAACCATAAAAGTGATAAAAAAAAGTTTATCTCATAAAATTTCAGAGCTGGAAGGAACTTCAGGAATCATCCTGCCTTTGGTTTACCACTGTTTGATTCCAAGATGATTAAAAATAAAAAATAATTGAAAAACTGGGGGGCCAACATAGTGTGCTAACTTAGAAGAAAGGCAATTATGTAAAAAGTAAGTACCAAATTTTCTCATCATCATTTAATAAACAATATGTACATTTCAAGACCAAACACTTATAAAACACAATTCCTAAATAAAATAAAAATAGCTTCATTCCATCATTCTTTTTTTTTAGTTTATGTTCTGGCCTCCAGTTAGTGGGAAATGAGAACATGGATTTCATTTTTGGTGATCACTGATCATTTCTTAAATAGTTTGGTCATTGAATGAGTATTTATTGAGTACCTACTACATGCTAGGCACAGGGGGTTGGTGCTAGGGGTACGGAAATTAGCAGCCTGTGTTTATGCATGCATGTATATGGGTATATATGACTTCATAGAGATTGTAGTCAGTCCATTTTGTACATTGTATGATCAGGAAAATGTATGGTTTTCTTAAAGTTACACAACTGTGAAACTTGTCAGGTTAATACTATTTTAAAAATAGTATTGAATATTTAGGACACAATTACTAATCACAGGTACCTTTTGTCTTGGCAGTTCCCTGCATTGGACTTAAGGATATGAAAGAAAGGGTAGATTTCATAGCTACTGGTGCAGCTCTACTTTATTTGGATGTCTCACCAATTATCCAAAGAAAGCCCTTTGTAATATTCATATATGCTTGGCATTTTGACAAAATATTGAATTGCCTAAAGCCCATGAATTGGAAATTGTGCATGGGCAGAGTGTGGTATTTGATTTCTTTTACCAAATAGTAACAAGGAATGGAGAAAGCAGCTCATTCTTCAAAGGCATTATTTGAAAAATTTTAGTGCATGTATTCAAAATCAAAGAAGGTCATCAATCAAACAATTCTTCGTTATCAAAAACATTGTATAAGTATGTTTTAAAAATTGTTTCTTGTGAACATTTTTGTTCTGCTAATCAACTTAGAGGTGACTCAGATTCAGCTCAGATTCTGGTACTGCTTCTTTAAAACATGAATTATTATTTTAATTACATAAGTATTATGTATTAATACATACATATAATTATAAAAATCACATATTCAGATCCTGCTACTGCTTCTTTAAAACATGCATTTATTATGATTTTAATTACAGGAGTATTATATCCATACACAAAATTATAAAAATTTCACATAATATGGTACTGAAATCTTGCTCCTGGCATTGATAATGACCTCTTTATAGATACAAATATGATCTCCAGTCATATAATTATTAATCCTGTGTAAACTAGAATATTTCATTAATTTGAACATGAACTAGGTTCATAAGTTTGTAGTTGATTTGTTGGAGAGAGAAATCACTTACTACTAGGGTTGCTAGGAAGCAACCTGGAGCTGCTGGAAGTCATCTCAGCACCAAAAAGAGAACCTGCCATGAAATAAAGACATTGCTGAAAAAGGCAAAAGGGAGAGGTGAAGTGAGTTTAGTTTTGATAATATTGTTTAAGCTCCTGGATCCAGCCATAGCTGAACCTATAGGTTTTTCAGCTGCATAAGAGAATGAATTTCTGGGGAATTCAAGATGGTAACAGAGTAGGCGGAAGCTACACTCACTTCTTCCCAGGGCCAAACTGGAATTAAAACTAAAATACATAGAGCAATCAACCTGAATGATCAACTGAAGACTGGTTGAAGAGAAATCTTAGAACCAAATATTTACAGAAGAAGCCACATCCAGACTGATAGGAAGTGCAGAAGTGAGAAAAGGGCTGGCTTCCCTCCCACGGGCAGTAGCTGAGATTCTAGAGGGACATCTCAGCTGCAAAGAGTGGGGTCTCACTGAGAAGAGTGGGGTGTCAACCCCAAGCTGGGCTCCCCAGCACAGAGCACCAGAACTGGCAAAATGTGCCCATGTAACATCTGGCTATGAAAATTGGCAGGGATTCTATCCACCAGGGAAAGACAGGAGTCTGCTAGAGACACAGACACCCTGTTAAAGAGCCAATGCACAAAAATCTCATTTGCAGCCACTTACTCCAGGCTCTGGCAGAGAAAGGACAGAGTGGACTAGATTTGCTTGAGGAGAGACTGGGTTTTGTGGCTCTGGTGAGGAAGCTGAAGAGACAGTGCCAGGATCCCTGTGCTAAGTTACTCTCCTGCACTGGAGACACCATCTTTCTTGGGTGAAGCACTCCCATCCTTACAGCTTCAGCCTGGAGGATTGCAATAGCCCCACCTTCTGAACTTCCTTGTATCCTTCTGAGGAGTCAGGTGCTAGGGCTAGGAGTGTAGAGGTCTTTGTAAACTCAGGGGGTGTGTCAGTGACTGAGCTAGGTGACCTTGGGCTGGGGGCCATTCCTCCCACTTTCCTGAAAATCTGAATGGCACCTCCCCTTCATGAGATATTTGCTAGCTCCCTTTTGTGGGCTACCAGTGGCCACCTTTTCTTTTCCTGATGTCTTCACCCTGCCAGTGTCTGGGCAGAACCTGGGACAGACTAAGTTGTGTGGCTCTGGGTCATGAGCCACTTTTCCCACCTTGGGCTCAGGAGCCTTGGGCTTATAATACTTTCATCTATAACATGGAGATAATTTTAATAATACTCTACTTATGACACTTGGGGAGAAGTCTCCAGAAAAAGAGCTACATGAATTGGAAGCAAGAATCTATCAGATGTAAAGTTAAAAAATGGTTATAAAAATTTCAAGAAACTTAGTGA
This sequence comes from Tonatia bakeri, assembly GCA_004024845.1. Classification (NCBI taxonomy): domain Eukaryota; kingdom Metazoa; phylum Chordata; class Mammalia; order Chiroptera; family Phyllostomidae; genus Tonatia; species Tonatia bakeri. Next base: position 172,665 of record PVIA01002679.1, on the reverse strand, counting down.
GAACTATGACAGCATTAAAAAGGACATAAAAACCATAAAAAAGAACCATTCAGAAATGAGGAATACAATATCTGAAGTGAAGAATACACTAGAAGGAATAAACAGTAGGTTAGATGAAGCAGAGGATTGAATCAGTGATTTGGAAGACCAGGTAGCAGACAATACCCAGTTATGATATCAAAAAGGAAAAAGAATTAAAAATATGAGGATAGCTTAAGGGATCTTTAGGACAACATGAAGTGTAATGACATCTGCATCATAGGTATACCAGAAAGAGAAGAGAGAAGGCAAGGGATCAAGAGCCTCCTTGAAGAAATAATGACCTAAAACTTCACTAACCTGGTGAAGGAAAAAGGCATACAAATACAGGAAGCAGAGAGTCCCAAACAAGATGAACCCAAAGAAGTCCACCCCAAGACACATCATAATTAAAACCATAAAGTTAAAGACAAAGAACAAATCTTAAAAGCCGCAAAAGAGAGATGATTACTTATAAGGGAGGTCTCGTAAGACCATAAGCTGGTTTCTGAATAGATAGATTTCAGGCCAGAAGGGACTGACATGAAATATTCAAGGTGATAAGCAAGGACCTAAAACAAAGACTTCTTTACCCAGCAAGGCTATCATTTAAAATTGAAGGAGAAACAAAGAGCTTCCCAGACTAGAAAAAAGCTAAAGGAATTGTTACTACCAAAGCAGTACTACAAATGTTAACGGATAAAGAAGAAGAAGGCGAAGGAGAAAGAAGGAGAAAAAAAAGGGAAGAAGAAGAAGGAGAAGGAGGAGGAGAAGAAGGAAGGTAAGGAAGAGGAGGGGGAGAAGAAGGCCCAGAGGCACATAGTTAAAAGAATAAAATGGCAATAAATAAGTATCTATCTTTAGATATAAACAGCTTAAGTGCTCTAATCAAAAGACACAGGGTAGCTGAATGGATAAGAAAACAAGACCCATATATATGCTGTCTACAAGAGACCCACCTGAGAACAAAATATACACACAGACTAAAAATAAAGTGATGGAAAAAGATATTTCATGCAAATGGAAATGAAGAAAGCTGGGTTAGCAATACTTATATCTGACAAAATAGACTTTAAAACATAGGCTCTAGTAAGTGACAAAGAAAGGCGCTATGTAATGATAACGGGAGCAATCCCACAACAGGATATAAATCTTCTAAATACTTATGCATTCAACATAGGAGCACCTAAATCTATAAAGCAAATCTTGATGGACATAAAGGGAGAGATTGATTGTAATAACAGTCATAGTTGGGGATTTAACACCCCATTTAAATCAGTGGATAGATCTTCCAGACAGAAAATCAACAAGAAAAGTGCAGCCTCAAATGACACACTAGAACAGATGAACTTGATATATTCAGAGTATTTCACACCAAAGCAGTAGAATATATATTGTTTTCAAATGCACATGGAACATTTTGTAGGATAGACCACATGTTAGACCACAAAACAAGTCTCAATAAATATAAGAAATTGAAATCATATCAAGCATCTTTTCCGACTATAATGGTATGAAAGTAGAAATCAATCACGAGAAGACACTGAAAAACACACAAAGACATGGAGACTAAATAACATGTTACTAAACAATGAATGGGTTAACAAAAAGATCAAAAAAGAAATCAAAAGATATCTTGAAACAAATGAAAATGAGAATACAACAACCCCAAATCTATGGGACACAGCAAAAGCAGCCCTAGGAGTGTAATTCACAGCATTACAGGTCTACCTCATTAAACAAGAAAAATCTGAAATAAATCATCTAACTTTACACTTAAAGAAACTGGAAAAAGAACAACAGACAGTCCAAAGTGAGTAGAATAAAGGAATAATAAATATCAGAGTAGAAATAAGCAAAATAGAGCCTAATAAAAATAGAAAAGATACCCTGGCCAGATAGCTCAGTTGGTTAGAGTGTTGTTTTGATATGCCAAGATTGTGGGTTTGATTCTCTGTCAGGGCCCATACAAATATCAACCAGTGAATGCATAAATAAGTGGAAAAACAGACTGATGTTTCTCTCACTCTCTGTCAAATCAATAAAAATTAATAAAAAAGATCAATGGAATAAAGAGCTATTTTTTAAAAGATAAACAAGATTGACAAACCCTTAACCAGACTTATCAAAGAAACAAGAGAGAGGACCCAAACAAACAAAATAAAAAGGAAAGAGAAGTAATAACAGACACCAAAGAAATATAAAGGATAGCATGAAAATATTACAAACAACTATAAGCCAACAAATTGGACAATCTGGGGAAAATGGATACATTTTTAGAAATATACAGTCTTCCATAACTGAAGCAGGAAGAATCAGAGAATCCAGACAGACGGACTACAACTAGTGAAACTGAAGCAGTAATAATAAAAAAAAAAACTCCCAGAAAACAAAAGTCCTTGACTGGATGGCTTCACAGGTGAATTTTACCAAATATTCAAAGAAGAACTAACACACCTATCATTTTCAAATATTCAAAAAAACTTCAAGAGGATGGAAGACTCCCAAGCTCATTTTATGAGGGCAGCATTATTCTAATTCTAAAAATGAGATAAAGACACTACAAAGGAAGGAAATTAGAGTCCAATATCCCTGATGAATGTAGATACTAAAATGCTCAACAAAATATTAGCAAACCAGATCTAGCAATACATTAAAAAGATTAAACACCATGATCAAGTGGGATTATTCCAGGGATACAAGGTTGGTACAATATCTGCAATCAATAATGTGATACATCACGTAAATGAAATGAAGGGTAAAAACACATGATCATATTAGTAGATAGAGAAAAAGCATTTGATGAAATCCAGCACCCACTTATGATATAAACTTTTAGTAAAGTGGTAATACAGGGAATATATCTCAATGTGATAAAGGCCATATATGACAAACCCACAGCTAATATTATAGTCAATGTGCAAAAACTAAAATGATTTTCCTTAAGAACAAGACAGGAATATCCACTTTAACCACTCTTATTTAACATAATACTGGAGTTCTAGCCATAATAATCAGACATGAAGAAAAATAAAAAGCATATAAATTGGAAAGAAAGAAGTAAAACTGTCACTATGCGCAGATGACATGATACTGTATATAGAGACCCCTAACGATTTCACCAGAAACTACTAGAATTGATAAATGAATTTAGTAAAGTAGCAGGATACAAAATAAATATCCAGAAATCAGTTGCATTTTTATACACCAATAGTAAACCATAAGAAAGGGAAACTAAGAAAACAATTACATTTAAAATTGCATCAAAAATACCCAGGAATAAATTTAACCAAGGATGTACAAGACCTGTACTTGTAAAATTATGAAACACTGAAGAAAGTTTGAAGAAGATATAAATAAATAGAAGCATATACTGTGTTCATGGATAGGAAGAATTAACATAATTAAAAGGTCCATACTACCCAAAGTAATCTATAGATTCACTGCAATTCCTATCAAGATGCCAATGGTATTTCACAGAAATAGAACAAATATTCCCAAAATTTATGTGGAACCACAAAAGATCCCAAATAGCCATAGCGATCTTGAGAAAAAAGAACAAAGTTGGAGGAGTCATGCTACCTGATATCAAACTATGCTACAAGGCCATAGTAATCAAAAAGCATGATACTGGCATAAAAATAGGCATATAGTTGAATGAAACAGAATAGAGCCCAGAAACAAACACACACTTTTATGGTCAATTTATATTTGACAAATAACACACAATGGGGTAAAGATAGTCTACTCAATAAATGGTGTTGGGAGATTGGAAGACATGTGGCAAAAAGTGAAACTAGTCCACCTTCTTAGACCATACACAAAAAGAAACTTCACATGAATGAATGACTTAAATGATAGATTTGAAACCATAAGAATCCTAGTAGAAAATATAGGTAGTAAAATCTCAGACTTTTTTTCGTAACAGTACTTTTTCAGATAGATTGCCTTAAACAAGGAAAACAAAAGAAAAATAAACATATAGGAATACATCAAAGTAAAAAGTTTTTGCACAGCAAAAGAAACCATAACAAAATGAAAAGACAACCCACTGAGTGGGAGAACATATTCCCCAATGATACATCTGATAAGGGGCTAATATCCAAAATTTATCTTAAAAAAAAATTGTAAAATTCAACAGCAAAATTCCAAACAATCCAACTGAAAAATGGGCGAAGGACCTGAATAAACACTTCTCCAAAGAGGACATAGAGATGGCCAATAGACATATGAAAAGTTGCTCGATGTCACTAATCATCAGAGGAATACAAATTAAAACCATAATGAGATATCACCTCAAACTTCTCAGAATGGCTATCACTAATAAATCAACAAATAAGTGCTGGCAAGGATGTGGAGAGAAGGGAACCCTTGTGCACGTTGGTGGGGATGCAGATTGATGCAGCCACTGTGGGGAGCTGTATGGATTTACCTCAGAAAATTACGAATGGAACTGCCTTATGACCCAGCAATTCCATTTTTGGGGAATATACCCAAAGAAACCCTAGACACTGATTTGAAAGAACATAAGCACTCGTATGTTCACTGCAGCATTATTTACAATAGCCAAGATTTAGAAACAGCCCAAGTATCCATCAGAAGATGAGTGAATAAAAAAGCTGTGGTATACTTACCCAACAGAATACTACCTGGCTGTAAAAAAGAAGGAAATCTTACCTTCTGCAACAGCATGGATGGACTGAAGAGTATTATGCTACATGAAATAAGCCAGTTAGAGAAAGTCAAATACCATGTGATTTCACTTACACATGGAATCTAGTGAACAAAATAGACTAACAAACAATGTATAAGCAGACTCATAGATACAGAGAATAGATTGACAGTTGTTAGAGGGGAAGTGGGTTGGAGGGTTGGATTAAAAAGGTGAAGGAATTAAGAAAAAAACAAAAATCATAGACACAGACAATAGTATGATGATTCCCAGAGGTAAGTGGGGTTGGGGGGGTGGAGGAGGGTGAAGAAGGATGAGTGCCTTGGTGTGGTGAACACACAGTACAATGTACAAATGATGTGTTATAGAATTGTACGCCTGAAGCCTGTTTATTGTGCTTTTATTAACCAGTTATTCCAATAAATTCAATAACATTTTTTAAAAGAGAGAATAAATTTCTTTCAAACTTAATCAGCTTGAGTTACGGTTCTGACATTTGCAATGGAAACAGGGGTGATTTCTATAAGCAAAAGCTGCCTTTTACAAATTACCCACAGTTTTCAAAGTGTGTATCTCACCCTGGCTGGGTTGGTCGGGTGGTTGGATCACCGTTTTGTACACCAAAATGTTGTGGGTTTAATCCCTTGTGCATATGGGGGGTAACCAATGGATGTTTCTCTCTCTCTCTCTCTCTGTGTAAAATCAATAAAAACATATCCTCAGGTGAGGATTAAAAAAAAAAAGCATGTATCTCATATAAATCTTACAAAAATAACCTGGGACTATGTACTTTTAGCCAGGAATACCCAAATCCATCCATAAATGTGTCAACTCAGTTTTTATTCTATCGTTTTAGTCTCTGAACTCTTTGAGGTCTGGGACTATGGCATCTTCTGTGTATCTAGGTTCTCAGAATTTAGACCTGAGCTCACAGTTGGCAATTACTACATGTTTGGTAAATAGACTAACAAAGCCCTGCCACTTAACTGGTTGTGACTGGTCTAAGCTAACACAGACAGAAGTGGCATAACAGGGACTAGAACTCCACTCTCCATACTCCAGATGCAGTAAAGAGCAGTGCTCTTGTGTCCCCACTTTGCATTTGGTCATTGGACAGTTTGGGGTACCATGACATTTGGCTCTTTACATCAACTTCATTATATTACTTGTTTAAAACCATTCAGTTGAGCTTTTCATTGCTCATTTCCATTGCAATAATAAAAAAAATTTTAACTCGCACGTTTACAAGGTTCTCCGTCACCTGCCTGAGCTCTTGTGCTTCTACTCTTTATCTTACTCCCTTGACAAGTAAGTTTTCTTTTGTCTTATTTGAACACACCAGCATGTTTTCCATCTTAGGAGCCTGAGTTTTGCTATCCCTCTACCTGCAACACTCTTCCCAGGATCTTTTCAAAGCATGCTCCTTACCAGCACTTAGGTCTTGGATATACTGTTACCTCTTCGGGGAAGCCTTCCCAGTAATAAGTAGCCACTACCATCCCTCCCTATTAGGTTGCATTTTATTTTCATCATAGCTCTATCACTACCTAAAATCATCTCATGTACTTGTTTCTTTTGTATGTTCCCCAACAGACTATCAGTTTCATGAGACTAGGAGCCTTGTCTCTCTTGTACCCTATTTATCACCAGTGCCTAGTGTGGTGCCTGGCACTTAGTAGGTGCTGTGTAATAATTTGTTGAATGAATGCTATCAAAATACAATAATGGGCATATTTTTCTCAAGTGATTACTCCTATTACTTTCCTTTGTGATTCACTGGGGTTTTATTTCTTGTATACAAGTAAGTCTTCAGTGTTGTTACCAGAGTTTAACAAATGCTGAATTAGCTGTCAACAGAAGTCACATACATTTAGAAGATCATGAATACATATTCCGCACTACCTGAAAGTTATGAAATATCACACAAAAACAATGTTTGCAAGATCAAGTCCACCAATTTAATCACAGTTGATTTTTTTCGATAGCATTTCCTCCCATTTCATTTCTTTCAACTTCTCTGTATCATAGATTACCTTATAATGTCCTTGACTGTGCTGATTCTCAATTTCATTAGCATGAAGGCAAAATAAGGAGGGAATTGGGTGTGTTTAATATTTATGAAATGACTGTGGTGCTGATATGCATAATAAAAAACTTAACTCTGATGATGCAAAATAACCTTAATAATCCCCTGCTTAGGATCACAATATTGATTTTAATGTATTGCCCAGCAGACTATTAAATCTCCAACAGGTATGTTTTACATTTAATTGTTATATTTAAAAGGAAGTCTTAAAACCCAGAGGGAGGAAGTAGTGGGTACAAAGAAAAAAAATACAACAGACTCACAGATCCATTTTATATCCCATAATTGGGCAATCATCAAATGGCAAGCCACAAGCCCTTGCTTATCTGTGGTTAAGATCAAGTACTTACCTATCCTTTGACTCTGAATCCCCAAATGCCCCAAATATGCCATGGGATTTTATAATCCTCATCCTGGAGCAAAATCAGGTCAAGCTAAGAAAAGCACTTAAGAACAAAAGATGTAGTCTCTGGCTGTTCAGGCACGAATGCTCTGAGCATCCCCTGGCTCCAGGATACTTTTTAGGAAACGTGCAAGAGGAAAATGGGATATACAATGCTGTGGATGGGGGGATGGAGGGAGGAAGTCATTCTTGGTTACCTTTTCCTGTCTGTCGATTTTTGTGTCCCACTGCAGTTGTTTCAGCAAGGTTTCTGTTCCTGCCAGCCCGTTACATCAAGCAATCGCTGCAAGTGAAACACTCTATGAGGCTTACTCAGGGTAAAGTAATAACACCGATAGTTAGCATTTATTGGACACCTGTGGTGTGCCAGGTGTTTCAAGTGTATTTTCTCATTTAATTCTCTTTACAACCTAGTAAAATGAGTAGGAGTACCTATATTTGACATAGTAAACAGGCTTAGGATGTTCATCTGGTACTTGGATTCAGACCGAGTATGCGTGGCTCTAAAGTCTGGGTTTTTCCTTGCGCCCAGAGTAGGCACACAAGGTCCATTGTTGGTGTTGTCACTGCCAGCTTGTAGTGGTCGCCTGGAGTAGAGTGTTGGAAGGGATTTTGAGGCCGTATTCACTCAGTGGACATGAGTGCTTGATTAGCCATGTCTGGTGTGAGAGTGTGAAAGCTGGTTAGGAGAGCAGTGTGTGTGTGCCATATACTTACACCCATTTTTTCAAATCCATTCAGTTTTGTTAATAAAAATAATATAAGTTCAAACATAGCCTAAATAAAGCATGACAAACCCACTGTGTTTGTCTAAATACATGACAAACATTTGAGGAGTGTTCCTATCCTTGATATAATGATCTGAGAGCTGTGGGTTTTTTTCTTTTTTTCAGAACAGAGGCTAATTACTTAGTAAATGTGTATGTACAATAATTTTTTTAAATTAGCGATGTTATCTATACCTTCTCAGCTATATCTCTGAAGACTTTTTAATTCCAACCACATCTACTAATATTTATATACATGTGATAAAAGCCCCTTAAAGGACTTATGATTTTGTAAATGAGGAAAGATAAATATAAGATAAGGAAATATAAATCAAATTGATGGAGTGGGAAGGCCTCGAGTGCATAGTGCCTAGCATATGGTGTTTGAATGTATAGTAGGTGATTAGCATATCTTTGTTTAATGAATGAATGAATACATAGATGGATAGTTTGAGGCATATTATAACCTTTTGTTCTCCTATGTTTTCTAAGCTATTTACATGTACCAAGTCAGACTACCATAAAACTACACATCAGAACTGCTTTTCTTTGTTTCTTATAGAAATGCCACCTAGAACTGTATATAGATAGTATATGAGGGAGGATGCCCCCCCAAAAACCCAGAATTATCTTCTAGAGGGCAGACCCCTTGTAATACAGGCTTCCCCCACTAGGTGGGTGTTCTAGGAAACCATCTTCTGTACCAGTGTACCAGCTGGTGTATTTGTGAGGGGCTGCCTTTGGCTTCAATGAATTTTTTTTAAGACTCTCTCAGTGTGTTTGTCCATCTAATGATGGATGATTTACGAGTGTACCTGCCCACACCATGCTGTTTAGAAGTCTTTGACCGAAAATGGCATGACCCCCATGTCTCTCCTCCTCTGTTCACCCGATCTTGCCCCAGGTGACTTGTTTTTGAAAAAAAGTCCTCAAAGGGAAACGTTTTGCTGATGTGGAAGAGGTGAAACAAAAAATGGCAGAACTACTAAAAGGCATCAGAATTGACGAGTTCAAAAACTGTTTAGAGCAGTGGAAAAAACACCTTGATAAGTGTATTGCATCAAATGTAGAGTACTTTGAAAGTGACTGAAATTTAAACATGTAAGAATAAATACACAATTTTTTATAAATAAATTCTGTGTTTTGGAGGTCCCCCTTGTATCCTTGATTTTTTAAAACATATCATGATCAATATAACAAAAGGCAACATGAAGAATGCATTTGGATTCTGTACATCTGGTGAGAATGGGGCACACGACGTTGTTCACTATCTTTCATATAAAGAATGACTCTTTGTTACACATACATTCAGTGGGTCTTTTTCTTGCATTATCTAGTCAGGCACTATCCTAATGGAGCAAAAAACATGCCAGGTCTCTGAGCTCTAGAGTTTACCCTCGAGTGGGGGAAGACTGTTCACATATCCAATAGATAAAAAAATCTAAGACTTATTAGCTCTGGTAAGTAGGGGAAGAAACAAGGTGGTCCTCCTTGATAGGGAGTTTGCCCTGTGCCTGTTCCAAAATTATCAGCCAACGTGATGGGATAAGGAGTAACATAGCTGATATAACTGAGTAAGTGACTAAAGTAAGAGTCAAGGAAGAATGAGATAGAACCATTCAAATCAAGGGTGGGGGAAACTGGCATTCTAGACAGAAACATAACAGAATGTACAAAGGGACTGAGGCAGGAAAATATTGCATTATGCTTGTGGAAATAAAGGAAGCCCAGTGGGACTAGAATCTGGTGAGGTAGAGGTAGAGGGTATAGAAATAAATATGGAAAATGCTATTGAGAAATGAGAACAAAGTGATGTATCCATTAAAGACTACACCCATAATTTAGAGCATCTACTACATACTAGACACTATGTTAGATGCTTTACATCTATTATATTGTGTCTTAGTTACTGATCTGCCACTCTGATAGTGCTTCCCAGTAGGTGTTCCACTGAACACTAGTTCTTTGAGATGTTCTGCAAGATTAAGAGTTTCTTGGTCAAAAGTTGGGGATACCTCCATGCTTTCTTCACCTCTTGGAGATTTTCAATACATATGAGCACATTAAAGAAAGGAAAAAATGCAGTAAAGCCATCGACAATTGTGTTCATTTCAATGTTTTTCAAACTGATATACTATTTATTAAATATATTTTTGTGCAACAATTATTAATATATAGAGTCAATCAGATTCTGGAAAGCTGACTTTGAAGAACGCTGCTGGATTAGTGTTTATCTGGCTCTTCTTAATCATCTTCTTTGGTGATAAATACATTATATCTCAAGGCTATCCATCTGCTTTCAGGTGGTCACCATTGGTAGGGAGTTTACCTTATGCCTGTTCTGAAGTTATTGGCTAAGCCCCTTAGAAGGGGCTAATGAAGTGAAGACCAAAGCTACCAATACTGTTCTTTACTCCCTTCTCTGCACTTTAATCTCTGTCATCCTTCAAGCCTCAGGGTAAGTAGTCTACATCGAGGTGTTTTGGTTACAATGAAAATCAGTGTTGTGTGACTTAAGCAGAAAGGGAATTCTTTTGAAGAATGTGGGTTGGTTCATAGAACTGGAGGAATATCGGTAGAACAAAGCTTGGGATGGTAGGAACCAGGGCAGCTCTGACCAGGGCTGGTGGCCTGAACTAATAGTGGTCTTACAAAAGCTCCCTTGCTGATAGGAATCAGTCTTTGTCTCTGTGCCCACTGCACTAAGTTTAAGGGGCTAAGAGAGAGTCTGATGTGTTCACATTGAGCCACACATGACCCTTGGCCAGGGAGGGCAGGTGCTTTGATAGACAGTCTCGTCAAGATTGTATAGAGTAAGGAAGAGGAAAGTCTCTAAAAGGATGTAGAGATACTGATTACAAGAAGTGGGAAGTGGATGCTGAGTATTCAAAAAGAGAAACACCTAAATCTCAAAGTATCTGGACACATCTTGTCTTCTGCCCAAACTCTTTTCTGGGTGCTCTGCTATTTGTCCAAATCCCTTCAAGACCACTGAGTTCCACCAGCACCTGGATGCTGCTTGACCATCTTCCCTGCATGGTTTTCCTGCTCTATGTCTCAGCTCTTGCTGTGCTTTTTAACTGTGGAGGTGTGTTGCCTTGTGTCTCCAATTAGGCCTAATAATAAAAGCTATAGTATGTGACCAACAAAAATAAGTGATTATGGGGAGATCATTCATGCGGGAGGGATTAGAAGGGAGGTATGAGATGTGTGCTGCATTGAGGGGAGGGTGATATGGTTGGAGAGGAAGCAGATGTGAGTGGAAATAGAAGCATGTGCAGAGCACGTTGGCAGAAGGCTGCTAAAGCAGGTGGAAAGGAACTAGCCTTGCTGGGGCTGAGTGGCTGCCACTGGGAGTGAGGAGTGATGAAGCTGACTGGCCTTGGAAGGCCTTGGAATCCAGGTGAGGAATTTAGAACTGGGCCTCTGTGAGTCCTGGAGCAGATGTGCTTTCTTCTATCATTTCTCTGACTCAGATGTCTTGTTGGGATTTTTGGATGATGGACCAGAAGGGCCTTTAAGACAATTTGGGGAAGCTCTCAGCAATCTCAAAACACAGCTGCCACTACCTTACCCACAAAGTCCTTGTTCCAACCCTTCACCAGAGCATTTTTTCAGGGTTGCTAGGAAACCAGAGATGCTTGAGCTGTTGGGATCTGATTATAATAATCCTCTAAGTTTTCAGGGTTAAAGGAGGAGCCAGATCAGTTCAATGCCATAATCTCTTACCTTACAATGGAGTCCAGTGAGGCCAATGCCTTTGGGATTTGTGAATACAATGCTCAGGTCAGGGATGGGGAGGAGTCAATGGGAGAGGTGGGGGGTGTGGGGAGAAAGAAGAGAGAGAGAGAGAATAACATAAATAATGTATTTCTGTTCACCATTCCACACAATGAGCATGTACTGAAAATGAGACAAGAGACATGACTCTGCTTTTGCTTCAGACATACTCACTTCCCACAAGCTTCTCCTGGGTGTGACTCTAGCATTTAAACATATGCGTTCTTTTGTATAACTTGGCCCCTAAATTCAGGCCAGTTATTGATACTTCACCTGATGTTCAACCAGAGAAATTGGGGGTAATTTTGCCTGAACGTGATTTTAGCCTCTCTCTCTGACCTCAGATCCCTGTACAACACAGGACTGTGATGTCTAGTTCTGTGAACTCTGTACTTGGTGACCACGAATCATGCCATATACTCCCTGTTTACTGACTTGTCCACTCCTTGGCACAATGTGGACTGGCTGGGGGTCAGCAGGGTTGATTTATATTTTCCTCACCCCAAAGATGTCTCTTTTGAAATCACAATTATAATCTGGAGCAGAAAATACCTAGGTACCCTTATACAATTAGGTGGTCTTCTCATGAACCGTAGCCTCACCCTGTGTTGTGCAAGCCCACTGCTGTCCTAGCATTGCATATTTGCTTTAATTTTCTATTATTTTAAGATGGTTTTTGGAGCTGGGATTTCCAAGAAAGACAGCTTATTCAGGCCTTGGGCAGTGTCTTTTATCACTTACACACAGTACATCTTAAAAAAAATTAAGTATTTACTTACCTGGATAGGCCAATATGTGCATATTAGAAAAAAATAAAGGGATGCATAAAGGTTTAAAGTAAATATTAGGTGCCCCCTATCCTCTAGTCCCTAGTTTCCCTCCTCAGGTGCAGCCACTGTAAAAAAAGTTTACTGTCTGTTCTCCAAAGGATAGTCTATGTACTTACTTACACTTACAAACACTTTTGCACTTGCTTATTTAATAGTCGATGCATTAGTCTGCTTGGACTGCCATAAGAAAATGCCACTGACTGGGTGGCTTATACAACATAAATATATTTTTTCACAATTCTGGAAGTTGAAAAGTCCAAGATCAAGGTGCTGTCCAAGTTGGTTCTCAGTGAGAGCTGTCATCCTAGCTTGCAGACACAGCCACCTTCTCATTATGTCTTAACATAGCAGACAGAGTGAGCTCTGATGTCCCTTCCTCTCCTTAAAAGGGCATCTGTGTTCATTGCAGCATTATTTACAATGACACGGAAACAACCTCAGTGTCCACTGACAGATGATGAGATAAAGAAGATGTGGCACATATAGACAATGGAATACTACTCATATATAAACAAGATAAAACCTTGCCATTTGCAATAACATGGGTAGATCTTGAGATCATTATGCTAAGTAAACTAAGACAGAAAAAGACAAAAACTATGATTTCACTCACACGTGGAATATAAACAAAAGTAATAAGCTAACAAAACAAAAACAAACACATAGATACAGACAACAGAATAGTGGTTACTGGAGGGGAAAGGGGGTCCCTTCTGGAGGGGGTAACAGAAGGAAACAAGACTTTGGGTGGTGAACATGTAATGGAGTACACAGATGTTGAATTATAACCTTGTAGACCTGAAAATTCTATAATGTTATTAACCAGTGTTACTACAATAAATTTAATAAAAAATGCACCAGCCCTATAGATTAGAGCCCCACCCTAATGACCTCATTTAACTCTTATCACCTCTTCACGAGTCCTATCTCCAAATGCAGTCACCTTGGATTTAGGGCTAACGTGTGAATTTTGGGGAGACATAGACATTCAGTCCATAACAATGGATACTAGAGATTTCCCCTATTGGTATATTTAGACATAGAGTTATCTTTCACTCACCTTGGATGGGAGCCTGCAATTGACTAAGAGCTATCATTTACTGAGCATTTACCATAGCTCTCATTGACTAGTCGAGTCAACCCCATTAGAAACTGAGACTCAGGGGGGTTGTCGCTTATCTAAGTGGCTCTTTTGGGGTTTGAATCCCTAAATCAGTCTGACTTGTCAACTCTGTCAATTTTTCTCCACTCGTTCCTCCCTCTCAGCCTCTGCCTGCCCTGATTGTGATATGTAGTGAAACATCACAGAAATGGTAGATATGATAAGGCTCCTAGTATAGAGCAGGTTCTCTGTTTGTTGATACAAGTTCCCATTGCTGAGCTTCATTCTCTTAGGGAAGAGATGCTGAGAAAACAAGTCTAGGCTTGGCACTGGGATAGTAACCCATTTAACAGTCTCACCTTCTTCCCAGGTAATTCTGTTGTAGATGGTTCTGGGGCCATATTTTGAGACATACTGCCTTCAGGGTTCTAATTATCCAGCCAGTGAATTTTTAATCTGATGTAGATGTAGGTACTCAGTTAAAGCTAACATCCTCCAAGATATCATATTTTAATAGTGTGATTCACATGTGGCTCTGGTGGGAAGGAAGGCTTGTTTTCTGCCTACTTGTGATTCCATGACACCCACCTTCCAGGATCTGAGGCAGAGGCAAGAGCATGAGTTCAAGTGTTCTTTAGACATGGGTTCAGATTCGTGGATTCTTCCTCTTACAAATGGTGTGAGTTGGGGCAAAGTACCTAATCTCTTTTTTCTCCCTTTGAAAATCATGGTGATTCCAATTTGTTAGATAGTTGTAAAGATGAAATGAAATAATGCATGTAAAACTCTTGGCAGAATTCCTAGGGTAGTGAAAACACACAAATAAACAAACAAAATAATCAAAACTTGTCTTCCCCAGTGTCACAGTTATAATACTTTGCTACAAACCTGCCTTTGTCTATAGTGCTGGAGTGAGACACAAGGTTGGAATGTGCCTCATCAAAGCATCACCACTCAAAGACAAGTTTGGGGGCACAGTGGCATGGTTTTTTTGTTTTGTTTTGTTTTTTACTTTGTAAGGACAGAGAGTCTGGAACAATCTCTTGCTGTGGCTGGAGCCATTTTAGCTCCTCAGTGCCATGACAGCTTGATGGTGCCATGAGATCCCAATACCTTGAGTGATCATGGAGACAGGAGGTGAAGAAGAGGGTAGTTCTTGAGGACCACTCCTGACTCTGCAGGTACTGCAGTGCAGTTCTTCTCAGGGTCACAAGGCAGGAGTTTCTAATTATTTTGTACTTCCATCCTTGGTAGGTATCATCAAAAGTTGGTACAAATGAGCTTATTTCTGAGAAGGTAAAGGCAGAAATGGGCTGAAAATTAGTAGTGACTAAAGTCTTTTGGAACCAGTCCTAGGAATGTTCACATGAACTACTCAGAGCACATGGTCTCTCTCCCCATCCAGTGGAATCAAGTTGACCAACCATGTACCAGTGGTCTGTCAGCAAACACAACGGAATCTGTAAATAGCAGCTTAACAAATCCCGTTATTGCCTTTGCTGATGGTTGTCAGTCAATGAAGATATCATCCTCCATATCTCAGTATTTCTTTCTACAAAGCCTCCTGTGTTCTGAGAACTCAGTCCTGGGAAAAATTTTTGGATCTCCTAACAATCTTCAATGTTCTCATTGCACATATAACGAGAACAATGTAACGGGCCAGCTTTCCCTTTTCTTTTTTGTCTGCTCAGAATCACACTTTCGGTTTCAAAACTGCATTGACCCTCATGTCCTGCTCCTTGGTCTCCATTTTGCTCTCATCTTGGTGTGTGCTGTGCACTAAGTCTGGGTCTTTTACATTCAAGTGACAGAAACCTAATACAAACACAAAGAGAAATTTAGTGGGCCATGTCACTAGCCTTGAGGCATAGCTAGGTCTCAACAAATGTTCTTGGGGCTCTGTCTCTCCATCTCTAGATTTTGTACGCCTTTCTTGGCTCTTGGCTTAATTTTCAGGTGAGCTCTTTCCATGGGATAGCAAGATGGCTACTGGCAGTCCTAACTCAGCATTATCCTTAGTGGTACAGACTCCAGAGAAGTAGAGAGCCAGTAGCTCCCTGAAAATTTGGCAAACACTTTGGAGAGGACTACAATTAGTCTGATAGGTCAGATGCCCATCCCTGGGCCAACCACTTTGACCAGGGGACGTGATGCTCTGATTGGGCAGTATGGGAATATGTGTCCACTATTGGGTGTGGCTAGAGTTGACTCCATCCAAATCTCACAAGCTGAACAGGATCGCTATGGAAAAGTGTGTGTGTGTGTGTGTGTGTTCACATGGCAAATTTGAGGGAGAGTTCTTCAGAGAAGAGATTTCAAACAACCACCACAACAAAACACCCTACACATTCCTTATTCTAATTTACAATGTCTCTGTTTTTGATGTATGATTGTTTATTTATATTTTACTTCACTGCCTCAAACCCTTTGTGAAGTGAAGCAGAATAAATAAATGATCAGACGTGTAGACTGACTGAATAGACAAATCAGTGAATCCCTCCTTACAAAAAGAGAGTGGGGTTGATTCACAATGACAGCAAACTCAGCACCAGGTTGAGCTCTGGAATAAGCTGGAGGTGGAAAACTTGTCTCTGATATCCCACAGTGCATGGCCAAGATCTTCATTCTGTTACAGGCATGCCTCTTAAAAAATGACCTGGCCTCCATTTGTAGATGTTGATGAGGGGCTCATATAATGTAAATATCATTTTACAGGTTGATAACAAAAGATAATAGGAAGGCACTAGCTCAGGGTTCACATATTGAAATTATTGGTTGATTAGTTTTTTGTTATTCTGTGTGCTCTTTCCTTTATTACAGAGCTTCTCAATCTTGGCACTTTTGACATCTTGGACCAGATAATTCTTTGCCAGGGGTGGCTCTCCTGTGCATTATAGAATGTTTAGTAGCATCCTGGGCCCTAACCACATGTGCCAGTAGCTTACACCTCCTCCCTCAGTTTTGACAACATGGAATGTCTCCAGAGATTGCCAAATGTTCCCTGAGTTGGGGTGGGGGAAGGACAAAAGCATGCTGCCAGAAAACCAATATTCTATTAGAATATGGCTTTAGAGAGAATAGGGACCTTATATGACTTGGTCCTTGTTTACTCCTTTTATGTAGCACATTGTCTGGAACTTTGTAGATGCTCATTAAACCTTTGCTGATTAAATGTACTGGCCCACTTTGAACTTATTTTTAGATGCTCTTGACCTCTAAGCAGCCACTTTCCTTGTTAGGAGAACTCAAAGAAATAATTTATGTAAAGTCTTACCTTCTTTCAGGTCCATGACAAGCACTCAATAAATGTTAGCTCCTGACGCTACTATTATTATAATTATTTTCTTCATGGACTAGAGCTAAAATTAAAACCATGTAGTTATTTTTTTTACTAAGCATCATTGCTCTGTCTTGAACTTCAGGGAGGAACTAGACTGAAATACCTGGAGAATGGAAGAGTAACAACTGGCACATAGGTTTTTTAGAAGGATTTCTGGGGATAGTTCTCTGTGAGATACTTGGGCATGGACTTTCCTTAGAGCCAGAGATCTCTAGATAAAAAGTATCTGTGGGCTAAATGTTTTCTCACTTCCATGTACCACTATGGGTGTTTGGAAACCTGTCAATGTGCCTGGGGAGCTGTCTTGGTCTGATTCTCCCAGAAGCAGACCCTGAGACAAGGATTTGAGGGCAAGTCACATATTTGGGAGATGGTCCTAGAAAACTCTGTTAGGTGAGTGTAACAGAGATGGGGAAGCCAATAAAGGTCTTCTTCTTAGGCCACTTAACCTGGGGGTAACTGGAGCTCAGTTCTGTTGGCGACTCTAGGAGACAGTGTAGAGTCATTGCAACTGAGGGACAAAGGAGCTGGGAAATTGAGCCACCAAATCCTCATTTGAGATTGGTTGAGGGCTGCTTCCAGAGGCATGAATGCTCTGGCACTTCTAGTTTGCCATATGTGGGGATCAAATGTGTCTTTTAGCCAGAACAAAGATTATCAGGCAGAAAGTTTCAGGTGTTTGCAGCTGGCAGTACGAAGTGTAGAGGTGAGTGCTGAAGGGATGCTGGTAGGACACTGACAGTATCTGCTGTGGGACATTTGGTGGACAGAGACCACTGGGGCTAACTATCCTATCGCACACAAGGCACACCCTCACAAGAAAGAATTATCCTGCCTGAGTGCCAATAGAATCCTCTTTGAGACATATGATACATGAGATATGGCCATTTCCTTTCTCCTTTGGATTCTTGGAAGAGAGAACGCTTTTTGCTTGTTTATTATTATTTATAAATCCAATAATAGTTATTTTTTCTGGTTATAAATGTAATAGGTGCTTCTTATAGAAAATGTGAAAAGTACCAGAAAAAAAATTCCTGAAAGGTACACAGTTTGGTGCATTTCCATTTTATTTTGTGCATAGGCAGTCGAAGTAGTGGTTAGAAAAATAAGGTTGAAAGTCACATAGTCCTGGGTTCAAAGCAAACACCACCACTTACTAGCTGTGTGGCCTTGAACAAGTTAGTTAACCTCTCTGAGCCTCAGTTTTCCAAACTGAAAATTGGAATAGTAAGGTCTTATAGGGTTGTTTTCAGAATTAAATGAGATAATGTAGGTAGGGTACTGGACTTAGAGTAAGCACTCATCATATGTGGCTTATATAAATCTGTCTTTTAAAAATAAGAATATTAATAGACTGTTATTAGCACACAGCCATATTCATTTGCTCATGCACTGTCTATGGCAATATGTGCTACATGTCAGAGCTGGGTAGGTGTGAGACATATGGCTTTCAAAACCTAAAATATTTACTATTCCCAGGAACTAGCCTGGGGGATCAGTGGAGAGAAAGGAATTCAGAGTAATCTGGGGTGGCAGAAGGCTTGGGTTAGTGGCAAGGAATCAGGAAGACCTTTAAGGACTATAAGGTTCAGGTGGGTACTGAGGAAGGACATACCCCCAGAAAAAGGTGGAAGTCTATACCAAGGGAGCATAATATAGTACAGAAACTTCTCTCCAAGGATCACGTGGATATCTGGGACAGGAGCTTGTTTAAGTGAAAAAAATCCACTTAAGGCTCATTTCCAGGGAAGAATTCCATTTAGAAACACTTAATCAGAAAAGCGCATGGTCTGGGGTATGCTAAATGCAAATACATTCAAACATAATTATTTGGAGCAGCTATAAACAAGTCTGGTCACTTAAGATAAAGATGTAAAACATACACTTGCCTTCTTAAGAACAGCAAAAGGAGAAAAGGGTATCTCAGACCTTGATATTGGTGGATGCTGTGCAGGGATTCATTCAGCACCAGCAGACATCATGTGCTAGCTATCAGGGACATTGGGACAGCAGCTCTTGAAACCCACAGACTATTTTTGTCAAAGGAGAATTCAGTTTTAAATATTTGATGCCTTTAGGATAACTCATCTATCACTGGGCCAATTTAAGTCTCATTAATCATACAAAGGAGAAGGGGAAAGAACTCCCTGCCCTGTGAAGCTATTAGTGTACAGCTGTGAGATGGAGGCCTGGCTCACTTGAGAAATGGAACTCCACTGGCATAATTATGCAGAAATGGGAATGAGAGTAGTCCCCCTGAGTGGGAACACTTCCTTGACTCAAAATTGCCCATTGTGGGTTATGCTGCAGAGCCTGGGGCAACCTGCATTGAGAGGATTTGGAAGATTATGATGGGATCTGCAGGTTACACTTTAGGAAGCATGGAATAGGATAAAGACCATGGCTTTTGGAGCTCGGTAGACTCCATTTATGGATCTACCATCTACTGAAAACCTCAAATGTGCCAGGCAATGTACTAAGAACTTTTAATGTAAATTCTTGTGTAATCCTCACAACAACTCTTTTGAGATATATGTCATTGTCCCCCTTTTACAGATGTGAAAATTGAGGTGTAGAAACATGAACTCATATTCCCAGAGTCATAGAACTTGAGAGTGGTGGAGCTGGGATTTGAATACTGGTCTATTTCCAAGCAAACCAAGCTCTTTAACTATTATGCCTATACTGCACTCAAGGCAAGACAAATCTCATCAGAAAAGGAGATTTTTACCTTGCTCACCTTGGGAAAACTGGTAAATACAGAATAATAGGAAATGGAAGAAAAACAGAACTCTCATAAAAAGATAGCAATCTTGGAGAAAGCAAAGATGGTGGCAGAGTAGGTGGAAACTACACTCATCTCCTCCCAGGACCCAACTGGAATTACAACCAAATTGTAGAACAATCACCCTGAATAACCAATTGAAGACAAGATTAATAGAAGTCTTATAACCAAGGATTTATGGAAGAAGCCACATTGAGACTGGTAGGAAGGGGGAAGATATGAAAGGGGCTGGCCCTGCTCCCATGGGTGGTACCGAGGTTCCAGAGTGATATCTCAGTTGTGGGGGGGTGAGTTCCTCCTGAGAAGTGTGGGGTCTCAACCCCAAGCCAGGTTCCTCAGCCCAGAGCACCAGAGCTGTGAAAAGCAGTGGGGTTTCTGTTGCCAGAGACACAGGTGCCCTCTTAAAGGGCCAACACACAAAATCTCATTTGCAGCCACTTACCTTGGGCTCCAGTGGAAGGAGGGCAGAGTGGACTACAGTCAAGCGGGGCGAGTCTGGAGTTTGTGTCTCCGGGGAGAGAGCTGAAGGATACAGCCACTAGGATCCCTGTGCTAACTCACTCTCCCATACTATAGGCACCATCTTTCTTAGGTGGAGCACTCTCCTCCATATAGTATTAGTCCCACCCCCTGGACTTTCTGTTGCCCCACCTGTGGAACTTACACTCTGCTGAGGACTCAGCTGCCTGGGTTGAAAGTGTAGAAGTCTGAGTAGACTCAAGGGGTGTCAGTGACTGAATTGTGTGACTTTGGGGCAGGGGCCATTCCCCCCACTTTCCTGTGAACCTGACTGGTGGCCGTCCCTCATGTGAGATTCACTAAAGCCACTCCCCAGTCTTCTGGCAGTCCATCCTCCAGGATCAGGCAACCCCAACTACCTAACTCCTACTGGCACCTCCCTGCTGGGGTTGAGACAAAATCCACTACAGACTGTGTTATGTGGCTGTGGTGTGGTGGCCACAACCCTCACGTTCCCCCAAGTCTGACCAGCAGCTCTTTCTCACAGGAGATCCAGTAGCCCCATCCTTGTGACTTGTAGTGGCCTACCCTGCTGAGCTCCATCTCCTCCCAGCAGAATCTGGGATAGACTGAGTTGTGTGGCTCTAACGCAGGGGCAGTTTACCCCTTGCACACCCCACTAGAGCAGAGCCCTCCCTTCACTTGGTAAAATCTTGGTCTGTTTGGGTCTGATAAACCTCGCTGGTTTCACCCTGAGACCCCACCCCATTACAAAGGCGTGCAAACACCCAATGGGTGGCAGCTAGACTTGGTATACCCGGGAACATTGCTAAGTGGACTCAGACCCAACCCTGGCACTGAATTTAAACATAATTTCAGTCTGGTGAGCACTACTTGCCCCTATCTGGTGACTCACTGAGAACCTACCTCATGCAACTCAAGTACCACCAGAAGCTCTTTCAGTGACTAAGTCTAATAGGCAGCTGACAGACATAGTTAGGAAAGAAGTGTACCTCAGAATGCTTTGGAACTTCTACTGAACTGCCCCTGGGAAAAGCCAGCCCTGGTGGGCAGCATGGTCCTATATGTTGAGGACCCTAAAGATTTTATCAAACCACTGCTAGAACTGATAAGTGAATTTAGTAAAGTAGCAGGATACAAATTAAATATCCAGAAATCAGTTACATATTTATACGCCAATAGTGAACTATAAGAAATGGAAACTAAAAACAATTCCATTTAAAATTGCATAAAAAAATAAAATACCTAGTAATAAATTTAACCAAGGATGCAAAAGGCCTGTACTCATAAAATTATAAGACACCCAAAAAGAAATTGACAAAGATACAAATAAGTAGAAGCATATATTGTGTTCATGGATAGGAAGAATTAACATAATTAAAAGGTCCATACTAACCAAAGCACTCTACAGATTCAACACAATTCCTATCAAGATACCAATGGTGTATTTCATAGAACTAGAACAAATATTCCAAAAATTTATATGGAACCACAAAAGACCCTGAATAGGCAGAGCAATCTTGAGAAAGAAGAACGAAGTTGGGAGAGTCATGCTACTTGATATCAAACTATACTGCAAGGCCACAATAATCAAAACAGCATGGTACTGGTATAAAAACAGACATATAGAGCAAGGGAACAGAACACAGAGCCCAGAAATAAACCAGCATCTTTTTGGTTAATTAATATTTGACAAAGGAGGCAAAAACATACAATGGGGTAAAAATAGCCTATTCAATAAATGGTGTTGGAAAAATTAGATATATACATGCAAAAAAAATGAAAACAGATCACCTTCTTAAACCACACACAAGAAGAGACTCAAGATGGATTAAAGACCTAAATGTTAGAGTTAAAACCATAAAAATTCTAGAAGAAAACATAGGCGGTTAAATCTTAGACATTTCTCATAGCAATTTTTTATATATATATATATTGCCTTGGGCAAGGGAAATGAGAAGAAATAAACAAATGGGACTACATTAAACTAAAAAGTTTTTCACAGCAAAGAAAACCATCTACAAAATTAAAAGACAGTTCTTCCACTGAATGGAAGAACACATTTGCCAATGATACATCTGACAAGGGGTTAATATCCAAAATTTATAAAGAACTTCTAAGACACAACACCAAAAAATTTTAATTTAAAATCCAATTAAAAAGTGGGCAAAGAATCTGAATAGACACTTCTCCAAAGAGGATATACAGATGGCCAATAGACATATAAAAAGATGCTCAACACCACTAATCATCAGAGAAATACAAATTAAAATCATAACGAGATATCACCTCAAACTTCTCAGGATGGCTATCATCAGTAAATCAACAAACAACAATTGTTAGCAAGGATGTGGAGAAAAGGGAAGCCTCATGTACTGTTGGTGGGAATACAGATTGGTACAGCCGCTGTGGAAAGCAGTATGGATTTACCTAAAAAAATTAAGAATGGAACTGCCTTATGACCCAGCAATTCCACTTCTGGGAATATATCTGAAGAAACTTGAAACACTAATTTGAAAGAATATATGCACTCCCATGTTTATCGCAGTGTTATTTACAATAGCCAAGATTTGGAAGCAGCCCAAGTGTCCATCAGTAGATGAGTGGCTAAAAAAGCTGTGGTACAGCCCTGGCCATGTAGTTCAGTTGGTTAGAGTGTTGTCCATATACACCAAAGTTGTGTATTTGATCCAGTCAGGGCACATATAAGAATCAACCAATGAATGCATAAATAAGTGGAACAACAAATCAGGTTCTCTCTCTCAAATTAATTAAAACATTTTTTTAAAAAAGAGCTGTGGTACATTTACACAATGGAATACTACTTGGCTATAAAAAAGAAGGAAATCTTAACCATTTGTGACAGCATGGATGGACTGGAGAATATAGGTAAGTGAAATAAGCCAGTCAGAGAACGACAAATACCATATAATTTCACTTATGTGTGGAATCTAATGAACAAAATTAACTAACACACAAAATAGAAACAGATTCATAGAGAACAGACTGACAGCTGTCAGAGAGAAGTGGGTATTGTGGGGCTGGGTGAGAAAAGTGAAGGGAGTAAGCAAAAGAAAAAAACCACACACACAAAAATTGGCCCTCACAGACACAGACAACAGTATGGTGATTACCCGAGGGAAAGAGGGGTGGTCTGTGGAGGTAGAAGAGGGCATAGAGGGTAAATAGTAATGGAAAGAGACTTGATTTAGGATGGTTAACACACAATACAATATAGAAATGATGTGTTATAGAATTGTACACCTGAAACCTATATAATTTTATTAACCGATATCACCCCAATAATTTTAATAAAATAGAAAAATGTTTTAAAAAGAAACAACCATTAATTCTCATTGTCCAAAGTTATTGATGACATTTTTTAGTATATTTTCTTTTAGGCTTTAAAAATTATTTATACTTTAAAAACACTTATATTTACACAGTGCATTTTTGTTTTCGCCAAATCAATATGATAACATAAGTGTTTTAATGTTATCACATACCTTTGTAAATATAATTTTAAATAACCTCATAATATGTTATGGCTAGATATACTCACTTATGTTAGCTTCCTTATTTTTAAAATGTGGCTAATATTTTCCTCAGTATTACTCTGTGATGACATGAGAGAACAGTTATTGTTTGAAGTGATAGGTCAACATTTGTACTCTTCTCTCCCTGCATTAGGACAAGTTCCCCAGAAGCAGAACCTGAGATGGGGATTCTTGCACAGTCACTTACTGTGGGAGTGCTCTTCAGAGAGATCTGCGAAAGTGTCAGGAGTGAGTAGGAGAGCAAGTGAGGCAACAGTGTGGTGTGCACTGGAGCCCAGCAACAGCCTCATCCCTTGGGAAGCTCTGGAGTATGGATTGCATCCCAGAGCTGGTCTTACCTTGAGGCAATGGTGTTGACCTTTTATACCTCCACGTTAGCAGTCTCCCTCGGCTGGGGTATTGTATAGCAAAAACACTCTTCCTCTTACGCACCTCTCCTTTATTCTCACACTACTACTACACTCACAGTCTGACCAGATGTATGGACCTATTTTCCCATATCAAGCGATTCTTTGTGATTCTAGCTGGTTGTCCTACAATTCAATTCAGTTGTGACACTAGCCAGAGTTAGCCCAGATGCCCAGGTGAGGGAGCTTAAGACTGTGCTCCCACCCCTGTCCCCACTTCAGATGCAAATTGCAAACCCTAGGTTGTCACCTGCATTTCCAATCAACTGGCTAAATATCAGGATTCCCTATGCTTGAGTTTGATACTTTTCTAGAATGGCTTACAGAACTCAGGGAAATACTTACTTATGTTTACCATTTTACTATTAAAGGTTATGAGAAAGGATACAAATCAACATTCGGACAGAAGAGATACATACATATATGGGATGGGGCACAGAGCTTCTGTACCCTCCCTGGGGGCACCTCTCTTGCAGCACCTCCACGTGTTCAGCAACCCGGAAGCTCTCTGTACCTTGTACATTTGGGATTTTTATGGAGGCTGCATCACATAAGCATGATCTGTCATTAAATCAAATTCCAGTCCCTTTCCCCTTTCTGGTGGATAGGGGGCTGAATGTTGTAAGCTTCTAATAATGGCTTGGTGTTCTGGTGACCAGCCTCCATCTAGGAGCCCACCAAGCATCACCTCTTTAGCACAAAAGACACTCCTATCATCCAGGAAATTCAAAAGGATGTTGGAGTTCTGTGTCAGGAACTGGGGTCAAAGAGCAAATATTAGAATAAAAGATACATCTAGTACTTTTATTACTTAGGAAATTACAAGGGTCTTGAGAGCTCTGCACCTGGACTTGGAGGCAGAGACCAATGTCCATATTTTATATTATTTCATAATCATAAATGATTTCATGCCTCTAGGCAAGGCACCTCCTATTCAACCAAAGGAGACTCTCTAGAGCAGCCCTTTACAGTATGGTAGTCTGTGGCCACATGTGTCTATTACACACTTGAAACGTGGCAGTCTTTATTGTGTGTGGAGGTGTTATAAGTTTAAAATACACCCCAGATTTTGAAGACTTACTATGAAAAATAGGTATCTACATCATTAGCAATTTTAAAAATTTGTTACCTATTGAAAGGATACTATTTTGAATATACTGGGTTAAAGAAATATTAAAGTTAATTTTACTTGTGTTCATTTTTAAAAATGTGGCTGCTAGAAAATTTGAAATTACAAATGTGGCTTGCATTTGTGTCTCTCATCATCTATCTATTGGACAACATTTCTGTTGTAGAGGTTGGCTAATTTTTTCTGTAAAAGGCTGTAAATAAGTATTTTGAACTTTGTAGGCCATATGATCTTTGTGGAAAGTACTCAGTGTGGCAGTTACAGAAAGAAGCAGCCATAGGCAAACATAAATGGTGAATAGGTATAACTGTGTTCCAATAAAACTTGATTAATAAAAACAGGTGATGGGCTGGACTTGGTCCAGGCACTGTAGTGTGTTGACCCAGGCCTGCTCCAGAAAAAAATATCAGGTGTGAACTGTTAGCAGTCAGTGCTCACACCAGCTGGAAGTGGTGGTGGAGGGGTGTATACTAGTTTGGTAAAGGGGATCAGGGTGAGACACCAGTAGTATGTCCTGTATACTCTCATGTCCCACCTAGTTAGGAAAGAATTCTTTTTCCAAATGATTCTCATCTGCCTTTGCTCCTGAGCTCTAGATGTTTTGTCTCTAAAAGAGAAAGTTTGGGGGCAAACTTAATTTCAGGGATATTAGATTGTGAAACTCTCCCTCAGCAGAGGCTAAACATGGAGAAATATGCAGAAAGAAGGAAAACAAGGGCAAACATTGATTTCCTTCTCAGAATTGGAAAGGAGGAACATATGCATGTCAATATGGCATTTGAAGATGCTACTTGGTATTCTGAAGGTTTGTGCAACTGGTCTACCCTGGAAGGTAGAGGCAGTGTCTGTCATCCTGGGAATTTAAGTGTATTTTTTTTAAAGGACACATCCTCTCTCCCATCCCCAGTTTTTGCCAATGCAAACATAAACTTGGAGATTTTCAATTTTGAGAGCAATTAACATCGAATACCTTAGGCCAGGAAATAATTAACACAAAATTCTGGGGAACCAGCAGCTCTGCACTCATGCTTCTCCAAGGTAGAATTGCTCAAATAAAAAGGTTTTTTGGCCTCCAGAGAATTTTCTGTGACCTGTTTAGACAGGACCTGAGTGTGTCCACTGGCTCTGTGCATTTCCTCTGGCAGCCCCATGGCCCTGCCCCTCCGTGTAAATGTTGAGAATTTCCCAGAGGCCCTTGCAGCTGATTTATAATAGATTCTTATCATGCTTTTTTAAAAAACCCATTTATATGTTAGGATGGTCTCATCACCTTTAGTCTCCTCTTATTAGAATCCTGTTCCTTCCAGGCAAAACTGACATCTTCTTTCTTATTCTTTTTTTCCTTTCACAAACGTTTATTGAACACCTATTGTGTGCCAAAGCCTGTTTTAGGCATCTTGTCTGTACGTCAGGCTTAGTATGCTAATAAGGAAGAATAATCACAAACACGTAAATTAATAAGTAAATATCACAACTTCAGGAATTGATAGGGGCTGTGAAACAAATAAAGAAGAGCAAAGTAATATGCCTGGGGTGTCTCAGGGTGGTCAGGGGAGGTCTTTTTGAGAAGGTGGTACTTGAAAAGAAGAGGTCTAAAAAAGAGAATAAAAACAGTGCTTATTTAGTGCCTACTCTGTGCTAGACACTGTTTGGAGTGCTTCACAAACATTGACTGGTTAATTTCTTTTTAAATATTTTATTTATTTATTTTTAGAGAGAGGTGAAGGAAGGGAGAAAGAGAAGGAGAGAAACATTGATGTGTGGTTGCCTCACATCATGTGTGGTCGCACATCCCCAACTGAAGGACCTGGCCTGCAACCCAGGCATGTGCCCTGACTGGAAATCGAACTGGCAACCTTTTGGTTCTCAGGCTGATGATGCTCAGTCTACTAAGCCACACCAGCCAGGGCTGACTGGTTAATTTATGACAATGCCTTGAGTAGAATTAGGACAAAAATCACTTGGTATATGAGACCCTGAAACATAAAAAGGTGAAGTCACTGGCCTACTCATGCCAAATTTATCAGTGGTGGGGTGGGGTTTGAACCCAGGTCCCAGGCTCTGAGTTCTCTTAACCATCAGGAGGCATTAGGACATTGATTTAATGAATATTTGATTCATCTATTTGTTCTAATTTCTCACTCACAGAGGACTGAATTGAGCTAAGTTGATGACATAAATAAGACCTGTTCCTTTCTGCCTGGGAGTAGAGAAAGCCTTGGGACTCAGTGATGAGAATATCATCTTGTCAGTTTGGGATGGTGGAGGAATGATCATGGAAGACCATTCAGAAGTGACAAAATTAATTGAGACATGAAGAATGGGTTTGCAGGAAGACAGTGTTGGACCAGAAATGTAGAAGGTGGGAAAAGAGGAGTCAAAAAATGCATAGCAGGCAGAAGAGACAGCCTGTAAGTAAGTGGAATCATGGCCTGCTCAAGGAGTAGAAGTACTTAAAGGTGGCAGAGGTTACACATGGGGAAAGAACAGCTCATGAAACAGGAAATGTGGGCAGACTTGGGTTTTCTCCTGAGGGTCATGGGGAGCCATTGAATGAATGTTAATAGAGAGTGACGTGGTTGGATTTGTACTGCAGGATCACAGGGGTAGTGGTGTGTTTGTTTGGCGTTTGATGAGAACCCATTATAACCTTAGTTCCTCTTGATACCTTCTCATGAATCCACTAGAAATGAAACTTTCTCCTTAATTCTTATATGTTTTAATGTATAGTAATAGTGGCTAATTCTTATTCGGCATATACTACGGTCAGAGTAGGTCCTATGTGGAGTATGTCATAATTTTTATTTTGTATAATCCAAAAGACATTCTATGAAATAAATATCACTATCATTTCTATTTCACAGATGAAGAAACTGGAAGTTACAGAGGTTAAATGGCATATCTGGAATTATAGAGCCATTAATTGGTGAAGCAGCAATTACAGCCCAGGTGTAATAATTACAAAGGCCACAGCAGAATGCATTATGCTCTTGTCACCCATTTTGTCATATGTACAATGTCTTATGCCCACCCTTAGAGGGCAGGGAGTACACAGATGGAATTTACTGAGCATTGGCTATGCACAATATGTGTGGTAGACAGCTTCATAGATATTATTTGTGTATTTTCTTCACAATAGCCCGGTGCCATGTATCTCTTTATAGCAGGTGAAAATGGAAGCCAGAAGGTGTGAGTTGCCCAGTGTTTCCAGTGGTTTCTCCCAGAGGGCTTTGGAAGCTGCATTCTAAAGTGTTCTGCCCCTTTAACTACCTCTACTTCCTGTGGGATTGCCAACATTCTCCCTGACCAGAACTCTATCCAATGGCCATATCAGGAGTGGATGGGTTACCACCAATCCTGGAACACAAGTCTTTTCTCTTCTGTTTGGTTCATTCCATGGTCATGCCTTCATGGTTTACTATGCCAGGTTTCCCTGCCAGCAGCATTTGCTCCTGGATGGTATTCATGACAACTCTGAGGATAACCAGCCCATCCAGGCTTTGGGCTGGTGGTTGCCTTCCACTGTCTATTCCTACTGGTGTGTTGGAGAAGGGAGGAAGGATTGCATTCCAGGAGACTAATGCAGGTCCTAAAAGACCCTGAGTTCACATTACTCATGATGGCATGACTTATTATTATAGAAAAAATGTGTATTTGTATATTTCTTTTTATTTCCCAAGTAATATAGATTCATCATAAACATTTAAAATGTTTAGATACACAAAAATAAGGAATCAAAAGTGACCTTTAACTTTACCGCCTAGAGATAAACACTACTAACACTTTGGAATGTATTCATTCCAATCCTTTCTCTCTTGCTCTCTCTTTTTACAAAATAAAGTCATACTGTAAATGTAGTTTTGTGATCAGTCATTTTTCTTTCACAACTAAGCAGAGGCACCTTGACAGTCTTCTCCAGTGATGGTTTTCAAATTTGTTTTTAGAAGCTCCTGAACTCTTTCTATAAGCACAGTTATTGGAAAGGAACTTTAAAAGACTGAGATAGTCTTAGTGTGTTGAGACCGCTATAATAAAAACCATAGGCTGGATGGCTTAAACAACATTTATTTCTGCTAGTTCTGGAGCCTGGGAAGTCCAAGGTCAAGGTTCCAACCTATTTGTTTCCTGGGAAGAGCCACTTCCTTGTTTGCAGATGGCCACCATCTTGCTGTGTCCTCAGCAAGAGAAAGGCAGAGAGAGACAGAGAGGGAGAGAGAAACAGATTCTGAGAGCAAGCTGCCTGGTGTCTCTTCATCTCCTTCTCCTCCTTCTCCTTCCCCTCCTCCTCCTCCTCCTTTTTCTTCTCTTTCTTCTCGTTTTCTTTTCCTGGCACTAATCCCATTATGAGACCCCACTCATGTGGCCTCATCTAAACCTAGTCACTTTCCAAAGGCTCCACCTCTTAATACCATCACATTGGAGGTTAGGGCTTTCACAAATGAATTTTGGTGGGGTGGGGCAAAATGCAAATATCCAGCCTATAACACAGATAAAAGCTGAGGTTCTTTGATCAAAGTAGAAGTCAAGGGGCTGAAATTCTGCCTTGTTGCTTTGTTCTCTTGCCCAAATTGACTCCTGAATTACCTCTTGGGTCTCCTATGTTTCCAAGGAGCATTTTGTTTGCAAAAATATTCTTCACCTGTCATTATTTAAAATGGTTATATTGTATTTCATTGTATGCTTGTATCTAGTTCCCTATCGTCAGACATTTAGCTGTTTGCTTCCCATTTTTCATCATTATGAACAAAATTATAATGAAGATACTTATATTTTCAAGCTTGTGCATAC
Source organism: Tonatia bakeri (assembly GCA_004024845.1). Taxonomy (NCBI): domain Eukaryota; kingdom Metazoa; phylum Chordata; class Mammalia; order Chiroptera; family Phyllostomidae; genus Tonatia; species Tonatia bakeri. The sequence continues at coordinate 142,521 of PVIA01002679.1, read as the reverse complement.
CCAGGATCATTTCCCTCAGATAAAGTCCTAGAAGTAAAGATGCCTTTTGATATGAGTCTTGTGGAAATTTCCCTTTGAAGCACAAATCTTTGTTTGGCAGAGCAGGAGTGAGGGCCTTGGTTCAGAGTACATATGTGCTGGACACAATATGTCTTCATAATAGACGGCTGGTGTTGGCCTGCTGAGTCATGCTGTGTTGTCAGGACAGCAGCAGACTTTCCCCTGGGTCTGGGCTGGCAAGATCGATGCCAATGATGTGATCTTCTATTTACAATAGCCTTTTACAGTTTTCAAAGCTCTTTTCATCTGTTGTGCCACAGTCACTCCATGAAGTAAATGGGGGAATAGATAAATATATGTTTAAAAAAATTAAAGCTTACCAAGGTTCAAAGACGTTAAGTGAGTTTCCTAAGATTATGTTTCTGGTAAATGGTGACACTCTGTATTAGTCAGCTATTGCTGCAATAATGCTGCATAAGAAATACTACCCACCCCGCAAAAAAAACCCTCGACACCTTATATCTACAGCTTTTCTTCTTTCTCCCACAATAGTTGGGCCTGAGTGTTGGCCATAGTTTGGGTGATCTCGCTGGGCTGGTGTAGCTGGGCATAGAGGGCAAATGGGATAATGAAAACAAAATGTCATAGAGGAAGCCTTGGGCAAGACTTTAAAGGCCATAGTGAGTGGTTTGAGTCTTGTATTTATTGCAACTGGAAGATACTGAAGGATTTTAAGTAGGAGGGTGCTGTGATCTCAGTTACATTTTAAAGGATTATTTGTACTTATTTTTTCAATGTTAGATTTTTCAGTGCCTGGTTCATAAGAGATGCTCTATAAATATTTTATTGGATTATTAATGAATCTGTTTCCCAGAAAAAACAATGCAGTGCAAGACCTGAGAAGTTGAGTATAGTCCCATTCTGTGCAACGTGCTGGTTAGTTGGTTGGCTTCTCTGGAAAAGACCCGTTTATTAGCTTGTTTGTTCATATATTCTTTCATTTCGCTAATCCAGAAAACATTTAGCAGGTGCTTCCTCTGGGATGTCCACACCAGCAGAGGAAAAACTGTGACTTTGCAAACTCTCTAGAGACCTCGTGAAATCCTGGCCTCATTTCCTCCACTGTCTTTTTTTTCTGGGGAGGAAAAATTCTGAGCAGCTGGGTTAGTAACAGGGGTTCACTCTTTAGAGACAGGGTCCTCTTTATTGGAGTCCAATAACCAGGACAGTGGGAAACAGCCATTGTTAGGGCTGGAGCACCCTTTACTCATCTTTTCATTCAGCTCCATTGTGTGGAAGAGGAAGCTGAGGCCCTGGTGCCGGGTGACTTAACTGCTCAAGACAGTCAGCTCATGTCCAGATGACCCCAGAATCCCTTGGGTTGGGGCACCATGCTGCCCCCCCTACACTCACCTTTAACTCAACAATTTAAAGTCCCTAAATACAAATTTGAGAAAGAATATAAAGGTGCTTATTTTGAACTAAAATGCTTTTTTGATTAAAAACCAGCCTATAAAGATAAGTTTACATTTAAAATGAAAGTGCAAAGGTCTCCTCTAGGAATAGGAATTAATGGTTTCTAATTACACAGTGTTTTGGACTACATATTTATGGAACCTTTGAACAAATTGCTTATGAATAGGTCAAAATAGGCCTCACAGTCCTTATGTGTTTATTTGCCCTGTGTGCTCATTTGGTGTTTGGCCCTGATCTTGTGTAGTCTTGAACTCTAGTTAAAATTTCGTGTGGAAATGAATCATCTCCAGCTAGACTGCAGGCAGGACTTTTTTTTCCTTTCTGTTCATTATTTCCTTAATCTCTATCACAGTGTCTAGTACAGGGAGTTTGCTTAATAATAAATTCATTCCCTTCCCCTCCTCTTCCTTTTCCTTGCCCTCGTTTTCTTTAAACCTGTTTCCCTCCCTTCTTGTCTCTTCCCTCTCCTCCCTCCCTACTGTTCCTAACCCCTGCCTTCTTCTTCATCCCCCCTTTCTCACTACTCTCCTCATTTCCTTGCACAGACGTTTCTAGAGCAAAATAGTGCCAAACACTTTATAGGCATTGGGGATTCAGTAATGAATAAGGTGAAAAAGTTTCCTGCTCTCAAGCAGCTCTGAGTTTGGCTGTGGATACCCAGACACTAGATAGCTAGAAGTGCAATGACTTGTTAAATTTAATTTGTAACACATGGAGTAAAGAATGGACCACAGGAGAGCTCCCTACCCCCAAAACTGGGGTATTTGGTCAGGGGTCATGGCTTTCCCCAGGGATCAGTGCTTGAGCTGAGACCTGGAGGATAAGGAGGAGTGTCCAGCCAAGGGAAGAGAGAGGGTACAACAGTAATCCAGTCAGAGAGAACTGCATGGTTCTGAGAAAACCTTGAGGTGGGAAGTGGCCTGGGTCTTGGAAGAAATAAACAGGAGACCTGTGGGGCTGGAGCAGAGAAAGTGGGGGACAACATGGAGAGTGGAGCCTGCAGATCACACAAGGTCTCAGAGGCCATAGGGGAGATGTTGGCATTTTTCTTGAGAGCAGTGGGAATTCATGCAAAGGGTTTAGGCGAGAGACAGTCAGAATTTCAATTCTAGAAGGTCATTCTAGGCCAGAAGTGTAGGTGGCTCCACTGGTAGGGAGTAGGTTAAATAAACCAAGGTGCAGTGCAGTGTCAGAATGAGGGGGAAAAGCCAATTCAAATTTACATCTATTTGCATAAAGAAACGCTGGAAGGATACAGAGGAAGTACTACAAGTGCCTGTTTATTGTGTGTGTCAGGGGGCCAGAGGGACGGGACAGGAGTGGGGGCAGCTGACTTCTCCATGTGTGCCTTCTTATATTGTTGTGAATTTAAGCAATGTGTATGGCTTATTATTCACATTCGAATAAAACCGAGATGAGTGGGGCCGGGGGAGCTCTGACAGCAATTGTTGATAAGTTTGGGGCTAGGGCACGAGGAATGGGTTGTGGGCTATTGGTTATTGATGGGAAACGCTCATTTCCCTTTCTCAGTGCAGGTGCTTCTTAGCCTGATTTTGGTGTTTTTGATCATTTATTGAACAAACAGCCCCTTGATCTCATACCTCCTGCTACATCAAGACTCTTAATAAGAATAACTGTGTAACATTTTACCATTAGTTATTGTTGAAGACTTGCCCCAGTCACAGGGTAACTCTTCGATTTGCCCCAATTTGTCTAACTTGTATTAAGCATGTGCTGTATGTCAGACACAGAGTGCTCTACATATATTGTCACATTTAATTCTCATGACAACCTGTCCCTATCATTTTGTGGACAAGAAGACTGAGGCATAGACAAGGGGAGGTGAGCTGTTCCGGGAAGGCAAGTCAGGTCATTTACAAATATGGTGGCTATTTGCAGAGGGCGAACTCTGTGCTGGGCTCTGGGCTAGGTGCTCGGAGTATGCTGGTGAATGAAAAGCGGTTCTGCTCTCACAGGGTGCAAAGGGATGGACAGAACTTCATACATAACTGTTACTCAGTGTGACAGAGGCTTCAAGCCAGGTGTGTGCAAGGCCCAAACGAAGTACAAAGGAATGTGGAAAAGGAATCAGGGAAGCCTTCCTGGGAGGAGGAGATGGTTTAGTGAAGTGCTGTGATATGTACAGGAGTTTACAAGCAGATGGAGAGTGGAGAGCATTTTAAGGGAGGGTGTTCCTGAGGGAGGCACGGTGTGTGCAACGTCGCAGAGGCAGGAATTGGTGGGTCGTGATGGCAGAAATGTAAGTGCTCTGGGACTGACATGGGAGAGGAGCTAGAGAGATGGGTGGGGCCAGAGCTTGCAGGCCCTTGGGTGCTGTGCTTGAGGTTTATGTCAGTGTCCTCCAGCCAACCTGCTTCTGATGTGCACCTTTCCCTGCTGCCAGTATGTCCCATTGCCTTTATAATTTACCTGTAGTCAGCTCCCAAGATTCATTACTTACTTAGCTGAGCAGTTGCTCAGTGTCAGCCTCTGAATTAGGGGGCTAAATGGTAAAAATGATGAGGTGTACCTTGGGTGAGTCAAGCATGGAAACGGACAGTCTCTATTTGGTAAGTGGCATAGTACAAGGCAGCCCAGAGAAGGGTCATATAATTAGAGAAAGGAGGTGGGCTTTATGGAGGAGGTAACCCTTGAGCTAAGTTTTGGTGGATGAAGGAGAATTGGTTGGGGGGAAGAGCTGGTATGGTCTCAGAGTAGAGGGGACAGAAGGGACAAAGGTCCAGAGGCATGGTGAAATGACATGTGTATGTGGGGTCAATCAAGTGACCACAAATGAGGCTGAAGAGATCATGGACGCCCCAGGAACTAAGCCCTGAAGGGCAAATAGTGAGTTTTCCAAGAGAAGAGTGATGGAGGAAGAAGGAAGAAGAAGGGAAGAATGGTAACATCATCATATTCCAAAATGCTAGTGAAACCAGGGTGTATTCTGCCAAGAGCAACCTGTAAATCAGCCCCAGGAGCACAGGAGCAACTTCCTCTAGAACTTTCCCCTGGGGCACAGTGAGTTCCTCACAACAGGTCAGGTTTCGGCTGAGCCCTGCACATCGGGTGGCTGTCAAGTGTGATCACACGTACTTGCTGCAGAGCTGGCCTCCCCCTGCTGGGGAGTTTCATCTGGCAGCTTGGCTGACACTGCAAACCAAGGGGCCAGCACCTCAGCCTGGTAAGAGTAATTAAAATGGGATCAGTGGTCCCTGTGGTGATGGCGACATCAGCGCTCTCAGCACGGAGGCTTCTGGCCATGACTGGACTTGCTTTCTGAGGACTGGCACACAGCCCGTCTTGCTCGTTCTGGCCAGTGTCACCCCAGCCACCTGGCCATGCTATGCCAGTGCTCTGCTGTCCTCATTTCATACACATGAAACTGAGGCTCAGAGAGGTTCAAGGGCCTACCCATGGACGGTGGGAACCAGAGTCAGGATGTGACCCCCAGGTCTTTGGGTGGCTGTCAGTTCTGGGTTTTCCGACCTTCCTCACCATCACTTTTCAGGCCCTGGTTGTGAAGATGATGCTTACCATGTTCACTGTGTTATGGTCCGATTGTTTGTGTGCCTCCTCAGATCCAGCCTATCCCCCAATGTGATGGTATTAAGAGGTAAGACCTTTGGGAGGTGATTAGGATTAGATGAGGTCATGAGGGTGGGGACTACATGCTAGAAATAATGCCTTATAAAAAGAGGGTGGGGCATCAGAACTCCCTGTCTACCATGTGAAGACACAGCAAGAAGGCATCAGTCTGCAAGTTAGGAGGCTGTCACTGAGCACTGAATTGGCCAGTGCCTTGATCTTGGACTTCCAGCCTCCATAACTGTGAGAAATAAATGTCTGTTGTTTAAGCCTGCGGTACTCTGTTACAGCAGCCTGAGCTGACTAGGACAACTTGCATCTCTGCCCCTTTCTTAAAGCACCTCGATTTCCACTTGGAGAATTATGTTCCCCTCACCAGTTGCATTTTGTTGGAACTGACCAAGGGATGGCCATGTGAGCACACTGGGCCAGTCAGAATTCTTCTCCCAGGGTCTGGCCTCTGCAGTAGATTCTTATAGTCCAGCATATTCCTCCTACAAGGGTGCTTAGGTGCTTAGGGAGACAGAGAGGGAACAAGGGTCCTGTCATCTGGTCCCAATCTGATTTCCAAGTCGTGTGCTCAGCCTTCAACTCTGTAAGTCACCTGGTCTGTCCAGCCACACCCCTTTCTACTTGGGTCCTCCACAGTTGTTTCTGTTGGTTGCACCCAGAGGTGCCCAAGGACAGTGGTAGCCTGGTTCTGGGCACTTCAGTGCCATTTATTTTTTGTTTTGTTTTGTGCTTAAAATGGCTTTATTGATGTATAACTTACCATAAAATTCACCCTTTTGAAGTGTCCAATTCACTGGCTCTAGTAAATTCTCAGAGATGTGTATTCATATCCATTTTTGTGTGTTAGAATGTTCTGATCACTCCAAAAGAAACTCCTCCCTATTAGCAGTTATTCCTCATTTCTTCCTCCCCTCAGCCCTGGAAATTACTAATCTGCTTTCTGTCTCTACAGGTTTTCTTATTACAGACACTTTATATAAATGAAATCACATAATATGTGACCTTTGGGTCTGGCTTCTTAAACGTATGGTGTTCTCAAGGCTCATCCATCTTGTACAGGTATCAGTCTTCATTGCTCCCCCCACCCCTTTTACTGTGGTTAAGAAAAACACAGAGCATGTGCTCTACCCTATTAACAAATTATTAGGTGTACACTCCCTTACTGTTCATGTATTGTAATGGTACAGCAGATCTCTAGAACTTATAGTTAACTATTATGGTTAACTATTGGCATTATGTTGCACAGTGAATTTCTAGGACTTTTCCATCTAACATAACTGAAACTTTGTTCACATTAAATGCCATTCTTTAATGGTCAGCTAAAACTGTGTCATGAGAGCATACGTGCATGTTGTGAGCAAGGTGGGTGCGAAAGGAGAAGATGATGCAGTGTGCCTTTGTGGGACACAACACTGGGGGCAGAAGGAGACAATATAAGGCACCAGTCTGGGCCCAGTCCTCCTGCCGAGCTGGCGCCAGGTGTCAAAGGTGTATGCAACAAAGCAACACAGCCTTGGCCTTCAGAGTCTCAAAGCGTAGCTGGAGAGATGGACAGCGCCGTAAATAACCACAATGCCAGGGTGAATGTAGAAGAACATGAGGGAGACAAGACTGGTGGTGGTGGGGGATTCAGAGCAGAAAGAGATTGTTCAGATGTAGAACAATTAATAATAATAATAACAATAACAACAATAGTATGCAACAAATAGGTAGCATTTATTAAACCTTTATTATGTGCCAGGTATCTTACTCAATGCGTTATATATTTACATCATTTAATTCTCATAATAACTCTAGAAGGTAGCTACTATTATTTCTCCCATTTTCCATGTAGGGAGACTGAGGCACAAGAAGGTTATATAACTGGCTTCTGGTTACAGAGCATGGATATTGTCATGATGGCATTTAAACCCTCCCCCTTCTGGCTCCACAGCCCATGGTTTTATGAGGTGTCACATGGGTGGAAACTTTTGAGTCAGTTGTGAAAAGTAGGCTGAGAATACTTAGCCCAGAGTCAGATAATTTTCACCTCAGGTAGAAGGCATTCAAACAGGCTTATTTACATGTTCCGGAGAGAAAATCATTCATGTAATCTCTTCCCTCTAGTCCTCACCAGGGGACTTCTGGAGCCTTTCAAGTCAGAGTCTCATAATTAACTAAGTGAAAAGTTCCCTGCACACAAAGAATCTCTAAGGGACTGCTGCTTGCAAACTCATAACACTGATAAATCATGGTTTTTTTTAGAACAAACTGTTGCTGAAGTTGGACCAGGCCTCAGGTCTGCTCCAGATACATTGAGAATCAAATCAGTATATTTCCAGACCTGGCCTGAGACGCTGAGTTTCAAAAGAGCTTGGAGCCAACATACAGACATAATTGATTTTGAAGGAAACAAGAGTGTTTTGCATATTTACAACTATAAACATACTTTTGCTCCATTCCATATTTTACAGACACAATCTGCTCTGTGATAGAAAGAATTCACTAGATTGTCAAGTTTCTGTGAAGTATACTGGAGCAGATCAATAGAATTTAGGAACGTGACAGAGAATAGAGGGAATTCCAGGCTGTACTAACCTCAGAAAATTGTTTAAAGGTCCCTGAGCCTTATTTCTCTGCAGTAAACATCAGTAGAAATTTCTACCTTGTTTACTTCTTGGGGTTGTCAAAAGGCTCAATTGAGAAAATATATTCATTAGAATTCTGTATAAATGAGAAACTATAATTCTGATTATGGGAATTAACTGATTATTGATAACGGTGATCTATTCTAGCAGGTGCTTAGGCTGATTCATTCATTTATTCATTGATTCATTTCTTATCTATAGCTTTCAAGAAAGGTTTGATCCAATAATATCATCAGGTTATAGTTTTTGTCTTGAGAGCTCAGCCCCTGGAAATATTTTTAGATTTAATACATTTTATTTATTTATTTTTAAAGATTTATTTCTTCAATTATTTTTAATCTTTTATTTTTACTTATATTTTATTGATTATAGTATTACAGTTGTCCCAATTTTTCCACCTTTGCTCCCTTCCACACAGCAACCCTCACTCCCTCAGGCAATCCCCAAACCATTTTTCATGTCCACGGGCCATGTGTAGGTTCTTTGGCTACTCCATTTCCTATACTGTACTTTACATCCCCATGACAATTCTGTAACTACATATTTGTATTTCTTTTTTAAAAAGATTTTATTTGTTTTTTAGAGAGAGAGGAAGGGAGGGAGAAAGAGAGGTAGAGAAGCATCAATGTGTGGTTGCCTCTCGCGTGCCCCCTACTGGGGATCTGGACTGCAACCCAGGCATGTACCCTGACTGGGAATCCTACCAGCAACCCTTTGGTTCACAGGCCTATGCTCAATCGACTGAGGTTCGCCAGCCAGGGTGCCTATTTGTACTTCTTAATTCAGTAAACTCTTCACCCATTCCCCCACAGCCCCCTCCCATCTGGCAAACATCAAAATGCTCTCTGTATTCATGATTCTGTCTATGTTTTTCTCGTTTGCTTAGTTTTTTTAGATTCAATTGTTGAGAGGTATGTATTTATTGCCATTTTATTGTTCATAGTTTTTTGATCTTATTTTTCTTAAGTTCTTTTAACATTTCATGTAATAATGATTTGTTGATGATGAACTCCTTTGGTTTTTTTCTTGTCTGGGAAGCTCTTTATCTGTTTTTTGGTTCTAAACGATATCGTCTTTGGGTAGAGCAAACTTAGCTGAAGGTCCCTGCTTTTCACGACTTTGAATATTGCTTGCCAATCCCTTTAAAGTTTCCTGCAAATTTTCTTTTGATAAATCAGTTGACATTCTTATGGGAACTCCTTTGTAGATAACTAACTGTTTTTCTCTTGCTGCTTTTAAGATTCTCTCTGTATCTTTAACCTTTGGCATCTTAATTATGATGTGTCTTGGCATGGGCCTCTTTGCATCCATCTTGTTTGGAACTCTCTGTGCTTCCTGGACGTGCATGTCTGTTTACTTCTTACCAAAATTACCTCTTACCAAATTAGGGAAGTTTTGTTTCATTATTTTTTCAAATAGATTTCCAATTTCTTGATCTTTCTCTTCCTCTGGCACCCCAATGATGCAAATGTTAGAATACTTGAAGTTGTCCCAGAGACTGCTTATACTATCCTCATTTTTTTGGATTCCTTTTTCTTCTTCTTGTTCGGATTGGTTGTTTTTTGCTTCCTTCTATTCCAAATCATTGGTTTGATCCTCGGCTTCATTACTCTACTGTTGTTTCCCTGTACATTGTTCTTTATTTCAATTAGTGTATCCTTTGTTTCTGACTGGATCTTTTTATGCTGTTGAGTTCCTCACTAAGTTCCTTGAGCATCCTTGTAACCAGTGTTTTGAACTCTGTGTCTGATAAAGCACTCATCTCCATTTTTTTTAGTTCTTTTTTGGAGGAGTTTTGATCTGCTTTTTCATTTGGGCCATATTTCTTTTTCTGCTCATTTTGGCAGTCTTCCTGTGTTTGTTTCTATATCTTAGGTAGAGCTGCTATGACATCCTGTCTTGGTAGCATGGCCTAATGTAGTAGCTGTCCTGTAAGGTCCAGTGACGCAGACTCCCCTATATCCAAGCTGTGTACTAGAGGGGCACCTCTCATCATGTGGGCTGAGTATACCCTCCTCTTGTAGCTGAGTCTTGATTGCTGTTGGCAGGTCAGTTAGGGAGGCATTTACCCAGGCTAGTCAACTGCAAGGACTGGCTGTGACTACTGACCACCAGATCTGCCATCCATAGAAGATCAGCTATGTGGGGGCAGGGTGGTGGTGCTCCATTGTGGTCTATAGTTATCTAATGGGTGTGCAGCCCCACTTGTGTTTTGCCCAGGGCCACTCTGCCTAAGCTATAAAGCAATCTGAGATAGTTGCTACTTGTGCTTGGCTAGGAGGTTCCTAGGTTAAGCCAAGCTGTGAATCTAGGCTGGCTGCTGCTAGTGCCAGGCCTGGGACCACTGAACAATAGACATGGGGGCTGTGGGTTCACTGAGGCTGGCTATTGTTGGTTTGAGAGGATTTAGGAAATTGTGAAGCATGAGCCAAGATCAGCCATTTATATGGAAAAGCAGCTTGGGTGGACCCATAAGGTGGGTGGGATGGAATCTCTGGGGATCTGTGTGGCAGGGGAAACAGTGTTAGCCAAACTGATGGAATTTCAGATGTGGCACCAGCCTGCAAAATATAAGAGGTTTGCAGTCTGAAATATGTGTGTGTGTGTGTGTGTGCAGTTGTATGTATGTATTTGAGATATAATCCACACATTATAAAATTTCAGCCTTTTAAGGTATACAATTCAATGACTATTAGTATAATCACAAAGTTATGGGAACTTGACCACTATTTACTTCTAGAACATTTTCATCACCTCAGAAATAAGCCTCATACTCATTATCAGTCACTCCCCATTCTCTCTGCCCCCAGCCCCTGGCAACCACTAATCTTTTTGTGTCTCTTTTGTTGAGCATCTACTCTGTATGATGCACTCTACCAGATCCTGGAGATACAATAATGAAGAAATTCTCCACCTGATTTGGAATTAGATGAACAAACTGTAAATTACTCAGGCAAAAAAAATGAATGGATCTGGCTGATTGCCAATGTCATTTAGGGGGTAACTGCATTTTTAAGGTGGTGCAGTATAGGGTGGAACAGAGTTTACATCCTCTGCCATGACTTGGCAGTTATGTGGCGTTGGTCTCATTGCACCTCAGTTTACTTGTCTGTAAAATGGCACATGCCTCCTAGGGCTGTCCTGATGATAAAATGAGATGATACATGTAAAGTGCTCAGCACAGCAACTAGCACATAGTAAGTGTTCAATAAATGGTTACAATATTATGCTTGAATAATGAAAACAAGTGGTTTTTATTGAGAAAATGGTAAAGGAAGGTGCGTACTTATCTCAGGAATTGAAGAATGGGGAAATTTTTCTTACCAGCTGCTGCACTGAAACTGGGTTTTCTTGACGTTGGCACTATTGGCATTTTGGTGTGGAGAATTCTCTGTTGTGGGGGTTTCCTGCCTTTTGTAGGCTGTTTAGCAGCATCCTTCAGTTCTATCTGCTGGATGCTGCTAGCATATTCCAAGTTGTAACAACCCCAATTGCCTCAGACATTGCGAATGTCTCCTGGAGGGAAAAATAGCCTCTACTTGGGAACCATCGATCAAAATGGAATATTCAAGTGTTCTCAGAAGAACACTTTGCTTTCCTGCCTCTGTGATTTTGCTCACCTCAGGGAATTCTACTTCCCTAGATCCACAATGTCCAACTCCCACCATTGACCTTTAGGCCAAACTCCAATGCCACCTCCTTCCTGTATCTTCCCTGTTGAAAGAGCTTCTCCAATATCAAATTTTAAAGTGCTTTAACTCTACCTCTTGTATGATAACAGGGAGTACCAACTGTGTGCCAGACTTCACAAAGCCCATAATAATTCCATAAGGAGGGCATCACTTTTCATGTACACATTAGAAACCAAGGCTTGGAAAATCTGTGTGACTTCTCAAGGTCACATAGCTGGTAAGTGACAGAATCAGGACCTATTTGTGCACACCAGTTTCTACATTTCTTCTTCCACTCCACAAAGTCTGTAAAAATCCCTTTCTCCTTTGCACTGGAGTGATCTGTACGTATAACTTAGTTCCTTTGCAGACTAGGAAGCCCTGTCTCATTGATTTCTAGCACAATGCTTGGCACATAGTAAATGCTAAAAAATATTGGTTGAATGAATAAATGAAAAGAAGAAGTCTCAGATCTATCCAGGATGGCTAAGTATTCATCTTTCTGAAGGAAAGCTGTCATTCGGCTTATCTCTTGAATTCTTGCCTGATTATAGTAATTCACCAGAAGTTTCCTTCGTGTCTTCGGTGTGCCAGGACTTGTGATTATCTCTTGGGGTTCAGAAATGAGCAAGACATCATCTCATTGGTAAAACTATTTGGGAGGCCAATTTGGAAACTTCTAGGACACTAAATGTGCTTGTACTTTTTCTCTCCTAGGTATAGACCCCCAAAAAACTGTTGGTCATTGGCACAGAGAGACATGCAAAGAATAATTATTGCAGTGTGTTTAATAATTTTGAAAACAACCTATTTTAGTAGTTCCCAAACTTGTCTGCATGTAGGAATCTCCTGGAGATCTTTAAAAAATTCCAGAGTTCAACCCACATCCCATATTAAGAAAATCACACGCTGTGGGTTGGGACATAACCCCACTATGTTTTGAAGCTCCCAGGAAATTCCAATGTACAGACTAGTCTGGGAACCATGGATCTCAGTATCTGTTAACAGGTGAACGAATAAATAAATCTTGGTATACTTACATAATGGAGTACTTTGCTGTAATTGAATGAATGACACCAAAAACATGTACAAGAATGTTTATAGCAACACTATTCATAATAGCCCCAGACTGAAAGTAACCCAACCAACCATCAACAGTAGAATGGATAAATAAACTATGATGTGATCATAAAATGAATATCATACATCAGCGAGAATGAACAAACTGTAATTATGCACCTGAGTCTCACAGACTGTTGAGGTAAAGAAGCCAGACCCAAAAGTGTACAGACGGACTCTGTGTATGTCATATTCTAGAATAGGGGTCAGCAGACTTTTCTGTAAAGGGACAGACAGTAAATATTTTAAGGTTGTGGGAGAAGCAAGTTCTGCCACTGTAGTGCAGAAACAGCCATGCACAATATCTATAGAGTGTGGCTGTGTTTCAATAAAACTTTATTTATAAAAACAGGCAGTGGGCTGGATTTGGCCAGCCATTCATAGTTTGATGATTCTTATTCCACAGTAAGCAACATTAACTTGTGGTGAAACTATCATGGAACTTGTTGTCTCAGGTAGAGAGTAGTGAGTGGGAGGAAAGGCTGCTGGTGGGATTCAGGAAATGATTTTTTTTCCTTTTACTTGGCTGCTGTGTGCTTATGATGTGTACCCTTTTCTGTATGACATTAATGCTAAGTTTGCATTAAAAGCAACAAATAAACAAAGGAAAAAATGCTATGCATTAAATCACAATATGCAAAAATGTGAAATTTGGAAAATATATACTAAATATAAAATATAGGCAAAACAATACATTAAACTGTTTAGGGACCATGCACTAGATTAAGATTAAAAAGATGTTCAGGGGAATGATAACCACTAAATTCAGGACAGTGGATACTTTAGGGTGGGAGGAGTCAGAATGAGGGAAAATGGGGTGGGGAGAGGAACAAAGGGCACTTTGTGTGTAGTTTTAATTTCTTATTTGTTGATTTGAGTGGTGAATAAATGGCTTTATCATGTTATTATTTCCTTTTATATGCTTAAATATTCAAAAATAATAGTAAAAATAATAGCAAATATATCCCTATTTCCCAGGGGATGTGTTTTTCTTAAATTAAAAGAAGTTTTAATTACTGTTAACATATAATATCATATTAGTTTCAGGTGTACAGCATAGTTATGAGACATTTATCTAACTTACAAAGTGTTTTAAAGTGAAGTGAGAAGAATGTGAGTCCAGGATGGCAGTGGTTTTTATTTACGTAATTCATGTATTTCCCTCCAGTGCCTAGAACGGGCCTGATACACATTAAACACTCACAGAACATCCATTGAATGAATGAGTGAGTCAAGCACTCATCACACGAGATGGCAATTGATGGAATTGATGGAAATTGATGGCAATTTGGGATTGTTATGAGAATTTGGAGAGGAGGGGAACCAGAGAGTCTTAGGTCCCTCCTGGGAACTGGGAGTGAGAAGGGTCCTGCCAGGGGATCCCCTTCTGTCCAGTCTTCAAATGTACTGATTTTCCCTCCTAAATGCCAAGGCCAAATCCTTGGAGCAAATATTTAAAAGATGACACCTGATGACCTTGTTCTCCCTCCAAATCCTGAGTTTGTACAAGAAAGACTGTGAGGACTCCTTAGCTTGCCTGCTTTGCAGGTTGTCTAGTCAATCCCTGAAGCCTTTGTCAGGAGCTGGGATGCTCAGACCACCTCTGATTGTTGGTGGGAAGAAGGTGAATGGGGGAGGTGGAGGCTGTGCCTAGCCTGCTGGAGGGGCAGGAAGAAGCCCACTTGCCTCTTGGCTGGCTGCCTGGCCTTGAATGGGTAAAAGGTCTTCCCATGAAGCATGAGTCAGCCTCTGAAGCTTAGGGAGGGGATGGGGGGAACAACAGTGGCCTAATTTGGTGCATAATTGTGAAGATAAGCATGCTCTCTGTGCTCTGGGGATGCTGTCATTTAAAAAATTCATGAATCTCCTTATTCACCCTGTGCTGTAGTGTGGATCTTCTCTCTTTAGGTTGAGGACTAAGAGCCATGTGCTGTACCCGATTATTTCTGTGATCGCCATTATTATGAATGCCATCACCGTTGTTCTTGGGGTGGATCTGTGAGGCAATTAATCAAAGCAGCCTAAGTAAAGAAAATCCTATAAAAATGGAGAAAGCCCGTATTTGGCAGACTTTCCTAGCTCCTTTTCAGCTTAGTGTTCAGCTCAATTTTAGTGGTACCCACAGCGTTATTCATATTAGCTTTCTCTTTGGAGGATTGCCCCATGGATCCTGGCCTGTTTTGCATTATATTTATCTGTTGATTCCACAAAAAATTTCTCTTGAGTCCTTACTTTATGTTATGGCACTTTTAGGTTACTTAGTGTGAGAATTATTTGGAACTAAGAACTATCTATATCTCTTTAACTCTATCTACATTGATAACTTATATTATCTGTATTTATATCTGTCTCTCTTTTGTTATACAAACTTTGGGCATTGCTACAGAGTTAGATGAGATTCAGAATCTACATTTTTAACCTATGCATACAATATTCTAATTCATTTATTCATTCATTCCCTCATCCATCCATCCAACAAATATTTTCTGAGCACCTGTTGTGGCCAAACACTGTTTAGTGCTGTAAACACAAAATTATATAAGATATAGTCCCTGCCCTTGAGTTTTGGTTAAGTGTGGGTTGTTGTTGGGAGGTGGGTGGGTGGAGATACAGATAAACCAACAAATGAATTGTCAGATACTGTGGTCAAAGCTATTACAGTCACATATACAAAGTGTTGTGAGAAGATCAGAAATTAGAGCTGGTAGCTCTGTCAGAATAGTTGGGGTTTATGGAAATTGGGCATTTACGGGTAATTAGAAATATTTAGGTAGTGATGACCAGGAGAGGTCACTGAGGCAGTGGTAACTGAAGGACAAAGGCATGGCATTATGAATAAGCCTTACTTAGTCAGGAATTGGTGGGCTGAAGATAGAGTTTTTGGGTGAGGGGTCTGGAAGGAGATGGATGATAATCCAGATATTTGACAAGATTCTTGGTCATCCTCAAGGAACTTGAAGTCAAACTCACTGGCCTGCCTTATAAAGAAAGATAATAATTCAAGCAGCATTTTGGGCAGGGAACATTAAACCAATAGAAATTTCCAGTTAAACTTTAATTCCTCAGAAAATCTGATGACCCAGAGCATCCTGATTAATCCAAGTTTTACTCTGTTGCTCAAGTAATTCCACTTGGCAACATGTCTGAACCAGTTGTCTTCCCTACTGATTGCTCTAGGGAAAGACTCATTAATTTTTGGAGAGTGTGGCCTTTAGATTTCTTCTGTCCTTTTGTGGCCATTACCATGTATGCATTGCCTCTTAGCCTGAAAGGTTTAAGATTCAGCAACTTATTCCTCTATCGTCGCAACTGGCTCACACAGATTTGGAAAGATGCTTAATTCTTCCAAAATTCAATTATCCTCTATGTTTGGACCAAAGCTATTTTCCTCATTCTCAGAATATCTCTGAATCATTCCAGGTGTTCTAAACTGTGGCTATGGCTTTCTACTGCAAAGCGCCTTTCCAGGGAGGTTTTCAGGGAGGCAAGCATTACAATGGGAGATAGTAAAACCTTGTGGCTGTGTGTCAGATGACCCTGCTTCCAGGTCTGGCTTGCCTAGAATGTCACCCTAGGCAGAGAAAATAAAATTGTGTGGTGGAAATGGGTAGAGACATCAGGACCTCAGAGGAGAATGTCTGAAGGTAAGCAAGCCAGTGAAGGCTTTTTTTTAGAAAGAGGTGCTACCTACAGTGATCCCAAAGAACATCTAGTGTTGCATCATTTTTCGGGAGGAGCTTAAGTGACATGGAAAAAGAGGGAGAAGTAAGAACAGGCAGCATGTTGGACATTTTTCTGGGATAAGAACTTGGTAGAAGGATTGTGTGTTAGTCACGATAGTCTGGGATATGTCACAGTAACAAGCAATCCCCAAATCTCAGTGGCCTAAAACAAAAGAGTTTATTTTCATTATTATTTTATGATACAAGTTTATTATTTATGATACAAGTCTATTGCATGCAGGTTCTGCACCAGGTTGTACCCTCTCAAAAACTGAGCTTATCAGGGCCTCCATTATCCAGAATGTTGTCAGTCTCCAAGGCAGGGGAAGAGAATCTGGCAAGTCATGCAGTGACTCTTGAAGACTTCTATTTACATGTCATGGGCAAAAGCTAATCCGTGGTTATGCCTAACTTTGAGAAGTTTGTACAGTTTGGTTCTACCTGGAAGGAGGTGTGTGGGAAATATCAGGGTCCAGAAGGAGCAACTACAAGCAGAATTCTAACACTGGTTTAGAATCCTTTGGTTTTGCATTCTTTACGATGAGGAGATGTTGAAGATTTTTGTTCCAGGTGACTGATGGTAATGATAATTATAGCTACAAACCATTGTGCCCGTACTGTATACTAGGCACTGGCTACATGTTTTACATGCATTAGAAATTGAATCTTTACAACCTACCTTGTATGGTAGATTTTTATCATGCCCATTTAATGTATGCAGAAACTGAGGTTCCAAAAGTTTAATCTAAATTTTCCCAAGGCCACGTGTTTAGTAAGTTTTAGATTCATGACTTGAATTTCGGTTTCTCAGGCATCGAAGCTCAGGCTCTATCTTTTCAGTTGAAAGGGAGGTGGGACCCTTATAGGAACATAGTGGCTCCTGTCATGGGTGTGTGGGAGGATGATGTTCCCACTGGACTGTAAGCTCCCTGAAGGTGGGACTTTCCTTTCTCATTGTCCACTGTGTCCCAAGTGCCTGAATAGTTTCTAGTAGAGGCCCAACAAATATCTTATGAATGGATGAGAAGGGGAAGATCATGTGAATGGTCCTATACTAGGCCCTGGGCACAGAAATGAAAGAAGTAGCCCCTGACCCCAGGGAGCTCATGATAGAAGAAAGCATATGGTGCAGAGCACAATCCAAGGTGGGGGAATCAGATAGAGCATCTTGAGAACCCACACCTGAAAAAAATTGTGAAGAATGAAAGGGAGTTGTTCATCTTAAGTGAATAAAGGTAGAGGAAGCTTGAAGAGGGACTAGGTGATGAAGAGACAGAGGAGTGAGGGAGGGGAAAGAGAGAGTGCTTGGGAATGGGAAGATGACACAGTGATAAGACATTGTTCTCTAGAAAATAAAATGCAAGCCTGAATTTGGCCTACATCTAGATATTACTTTTGAACTTGCTAAAGAGTAATTGGACTGCTCACTATTTATTCTGGAAGAAAGAAGCCTAACCTCTATTCCCCCTTGGGGGAAGAATTTTCATCAATGCACCTAGTTCATCAAATTATGATTGCTGATTTATATAGAGAAGGAAGGCGTGTCATAACTCAAGGAGTCAGTTTTGATTATAAGCGATGTGAGTATTATTTGTGTACTCAGAATTTCATTATGCTCAATGTAAATGGTAAATAATTTGAAATGTTAGGCAATGAGTATATTTGCAAACCCCAGACCAAATGCCAGTGAGGCAAATTGCCACCTTCATGAAACTCCCGTAAAGAACAATTAAAGACAGCAGTATTTGTTTCCAGAGTAATCTGTTTAATTCCTAATGTGATTGACATTATAAACAGCCTCAGAGGAGAGCAGCTTCCTTGAGTGGGGTGGGGGGTGGTATGATAACACTGCAGAACATTTGGTTTCGATGTTTAAGGAGGTGAGACATTTTCTGTTAAATTTGTTTTCTTCCCATTGCAGTTTGACAGAACCTGTATGCAAACCCCCTGCTTAAAAAAATGAAAAGAACCTTGGCTGCTGTGGCTTGTTTGGATGGGCGTCATCCTACAAACTGGAAGGTGCATTTCTGGTTAAGTCACATGACCAGGTTGCCGGTTAGGTCCCTGGTAGGTGTGGGTAGGAAAGGCAACTAATTGATGTTCCTCTCCTTCTCTTTCTCCCTCCTTTTTCCCTCTCTTAAAAAAAAAATCAATAAGCATGCCCTCTGGCAAGGATAAAAGAAGAAAAGACGGGTTGATGGGTGGCTAGAGAGATAGACAAAAGAATAGATAAGTGTGAAAGAAAATATACCCAAGTATTACTTGTAGATTCTAGGTGTATGTAGGTATTTACCATGCAATTCTTTCAAATTTTCTGTATAAGGTAAAGTTTCTGTACTAAAATATTGGGGGGATAAAATAATGTCTTTGAATTATGGTATCATTTGTGATCTGTTCTGGGATCCCAGAACCTGGTCACTAAGCTTGATTCCTCTCCCCTCTCAATCTCCATATCTAATAAGCTGCTGTACTCTCTGGATTCTACATTGCATTAAATATTCAGATACATCCTCTCCTCATCTGTGCCCATTATTTCCTCTGTTAAGTCTTGCCTGGGTTATACAGCCACAATCTCTTTACTAGTCTTTATCTGATCTCTCTCTGATCCTTTACACTGCTGAGTAATCCTTCATTAAGCACCGTTTGAGTATCTGCTATAACTAAGACTGCCAGATGATTGGACCTCAGGTGCACAAACCTGGACTGATCATAATCTTTGGTTTATAACACATGCTTATTGTTCCATGTAGGACTTGCTTTTGTTTAGTTAATTATATTTAATAGTATAGCTAATAATTTTAAATAATGTACTAAGCACCTCTGAACTCATGTCCCAAACAAAAGCTAGAGTATTGACTATATGTGCTTCTAATTACAGGGTTCTATACTAGCCTTTCCTTATCCCCCTGCCTGCTCTTGCTCTATCCAAGTCAACCACCATTCCCAGTCCTGGTTCATTCATTTTCTTTCTTTCTTTGATATAGTTATTGCTTCAATTTATATTTCTAAATGTTTATGTTTTTAATTCTGATTGCTTTTAATTTTGTAAATGTTTATTATGCTCTATATAATCTCTTGCAACTTCCTTTTCTCCACTTACTAAGATTTATCCATAATGTTATATGTCATAGTTTACTTGTCTTTACTGCTGTGTATCGATTTTAATTTATTTTAGTATGTGTCACATTTTTATCTTTACTTCTTACTCTCTTTTCCAAAAATAGATACCTCTGTCTCCCTTTTAATGAAATAAAACTTAACATGTTTTCCCTCCTTACTACAATTACGTTATCTGGATTAGTGCTTCTCAAACTTTAAAGCATACTGAAATCATCTAGGAATCCTGTGAAAATTCAGAGTCTGTTTCAGTAGGCTGTGGGTCGGGCCTCAGCGACTGCTCAGGTGATGCTGATGCTGCTGGTGTCAAGGACCACACTTTGAATAGGATCTCAGGGCTCTGGTTCTGTGATTTTATGGATATAATTTCTCATTTCACTTGGCCTATTCTTTAAAGACAGTATCAAATGTTACCAAGGCATTTGATCATCTACATCTCTCTGTCTGGTACCATCTCCTGGATGTCTTGCCTTTTATTTAGGTAATTCATCCAGAATTGTTTCCCATGTGGGGCATTTTATGGCAAATCTTTGAAATCTTTTTTACCCAAAAATATTTTTATCATATTTTCATATTTTAATGACAGCTTCATTAGATGTAACATATTAAGTTCTATGCTTTTTCATAAAATTTCTTGAAAATTTAGTTAAGAAATAAATTAAAAAAATATTACTTGTGCCTTGTTGGATCCAAAATTGCTGATGAAAAAATTCCAATGTCCGCTTGATCCTTTCTTTTAAAAATATGATCTTCTCTTTCTCCTTGGGTGCTTTAAGAATTTCTTCTTTGTTTTTGGTAATCTTTAAACTTTTACTATAATGTATGTAGATGTGTTTTTTCTTGTTTCTCCTCTCTTGAACTTTTTAGATCTCTTTTTTAAAAATTTCTGAAAAAAATTGTTTCCAGAATTTCTTCAAATACTTACTCATCTCTATTTTTATTTCTCTTTTTTTGGAATCTTCTTATTTTTATGTTAGTAATTTCTTCTATCCTCCATAACACTTAGCTTTAAAAGAGTTATTTTTGTCTTGTCTTTTTTCTGCTAGAAGATTTTTTCAATCTTGTCCTCCAGTTGATTAATATATTCTTCAGCATCCATTTATCCATTCAGTATCCATTTATCCATTCATTGAGTTCTTTATTTCAGCCATTACATTTTTCAGGTTTGATATTTCAGCTTTTAAATATTTTCTTGGTTTTGTTGCATATTGTTAATGTCTTCTTCTATCTCCTTAATATATTTAATAAAAGGCTAATTTTAAATTCTAAGTCTATCTGATCTAATATTTTGCTTCTGTTGGTTTCTGAACCCAGTATGTTTTTCTTTGAAATGGTTGTACTCCTCAAATGTGTTATTTTGGGGTTGTGAGCTCAGGATGCCCTGGAAGTATTGGACTACGCTGATGGGCAATGTGGGTGGGTGAAAGCTAGAGCCCTGGTCATCTCCAATGGACTCAGAGGGTAAGGGGTGGAAGAGCTTTAGGATGGAGCACTCCAGGTGCCAGTAACCCACAGTCAATCCCTGCTCATCATGCAAAACAACTTTTCAGACATCACTTTTTACCTCCAAGGGAAGCAACATTAGGTGTCACCATGAAGAAGTGGTCCTCACCTCTGTTAGGAAGAAACGTCCCTGAGGTCAGTGAGTCCCCATGTGCTTTCCTTAGCACCTCACAAGTACATAGCTTTGCCCTGCTCTGATTTTATGATGACGGCATCTGGACCAGAGGTATGAGCTGAGCTGTGGGGGTAGGAACTGTTTGCCCTAGGGCAATGATTGGGGAGCCCCATGGCCAAACTCCTCTCCCTGCCTTCCAGTATATCCTCCTACATCTGTGCTGGGCAGCTTGGGCTTCAGGTCTCAGCCATTCCTGCCCGCCCCAGTCCAAAGCAGCCCCCAACCACTCCAGCAGCTCCTCCTAGGTCCTTTGCTTTTGTCTGGTTCCTCCAGGGTGGATCATGACGGAAGGATCCAGCAGTCGAGCTAGCTCAGAGTATTGGTCAGGAATGGAGTCGACAATGTTGATTTTCAATCTGTTGTGTCTTCTTTACGGGATCAGTTGTCCCAGCCCCCATTGATATGTGTAAGTTCTAACCCCCAGCACCTGTGGGTTTCCACAATGTGACTACATTTGGAAATAGGTTTTTTAAAGGGCTAATTGTGTTAAAATGAGGTCATATGGTTAGGCTCTAACCCATTCTGACTGGTGTCTTTATAAGAAGAGAGCCACACAGAGGGAAGGCCGTGTTAGGACACAGGGAGAAGGTGGCCATTGACAAGCCAAGGAGACAGGCCTCAGAAGATACCCACTCTGCTGACACCTTGATCTTGGACTACTATGTTCCATAATTGTTAGAAAATAAATGTCTGTTGTTTGAGTCACCCAGTCTGTGGTTCTTTCTAGGCAGCCCTAGCAAACTAATACATTGTTTCTCTGGGGAACTCTGCATAGACCAGCATGCTGCTTAATACCTCTCAAAGCTTCCCATCACCTTCTGAACTACATGGATGATTGCTGAGTGATTACTATATGCCAGGCACTGTTTCAACAGCTTTACAGGTCTCTATTCACTTACCAGTAATCCTCACAGCACTCCTAGGAGATATGTTATTATCCCCACTCTGTGAATGGGAAAACTGAGGTGCAGAGAAGTCAGGGTGCTTCCTCAGAGGCACACAGCTAGTTTGAGTTGGAGCCAGCATCAAGTCTGCCTCTAGAGCCCACAGCTGAAGTGCTAGATTCTGTTGTCCAATGTGGCAGCTGCTAGCCACATGTGGCCATTTCAATTTAAATTAATGAAAATTAAGTAGAATTAAAAATCCAGTTCCTCAGTCATACCAGCCATAAGTTCTCCATTGCACTAGATTATATTGCTTCTTGAGAAAATGATTACATTCTTAGCATAGAAGGTCCCTCGTGGACTGACCCTTGCCTGCCTTTTTAACAGCGTTTGCTGATAGTCTTTCACAATCTCTGCCTTTCCGTTGCATCCAGTTCCCAGAAGCTCCCAGCAAGGCATGCTTTTCAGGTATGTACTATTCTGTTGTACAGTGGGTCATGCCTACTTATCCATTCAGACTGGGTTCATACGCTACCATCCACAGGACCTTCTCACTGATTTACTGGGCCAGAAGGTACACTTCCTCTGCAAAATGGCATTACTCTTTGTTTCTTTCAGCCACAGCACTTACCCCACTGGATGGCAATGGTTTGCCTATATGTCTGTTTCAGACATTGTGAGCCTCCTAAGGCAGGCATGATAATTTCTTTCTCTGGGAAGCTGTGGTACCTGGTTAAGTGCTGGGAGGAATGAGATGCTCACTCAAGAAGCATTGCATGAATAAATGTGGGTGTTATGGTACCTACCATTTTTTCTACTCACATACCCACTTCACAGAGAAGTTGCTACCCCATGCACTAGCTGCCCTGATTTTATAAGGTGATACTCTGCCCATTCCATCATTACGTCTGAAGGGATAAGAAGCAAATTTGACTTTTTACTTAGATTTTGAACCAAAAGACACAGACATTCTCATTGGGTTGTAACAGGTACCATTGAATGTAATTATTAATATAGGTGGGCTCAAGTTTCCCATCCTGGTATTTTCTTCCAGGTGCCATTTAGAACAAGATTTGAGATGACCTTTTGCCCTCCTGCAAGCTTGATGAGACAGGAAGAGCCAGCCTGCAGGAAGATGCATTCAGAATATAGTAGACCCAGAGAGAGAGGCTGAGACAGAGGTCATGTGGCCGGTGCTAGGGGACAGATGTTTGGAGGACAGGGTGTGAATTCTAATTCTGCCACTTTCCAGCTGTGAAACCTTGAGAAATTTCCTTACCCTCTTGGAGTCTTGATTTACCTGACTGAAAAATGGGGCCATTTGTACCCAAGGGAATTAACTGTGAGATAATGCAGGTAAAGTCATTCAGCATATGTGTGACACATAGTAGGACCTCAGTAAACATTTTTAATAACACTATGGTGTCAGGAAAGAGTGGTTTTGGTTTTTAACTTTCCAGTTATTTATCCTTTTGATTTCTGTTTTCTGCCCCTGATTCTTTCAGTTAAATTCTTTTTTTGTTCAACCTAGTTTGAGTGGGTTTATTTCTTATAATCAAATGGTACCTGAGTAAGATGAGTGTCTGTTGGCTCCTGGCATTGACTCCAGTTCATGACTCCCATCTTGGCACCCCTTCCATGAGCCTGTTGGTGTTTTATTTAAATACTGGTAAGTGACACTGATTCTGAAGCTCCAGAACATCCATATGGGACATGGCATTCATGTAATCCCAACTTTTCCAGCCCGGGGCCTCTGACCTTCCTATCAATTTGCTTTTGTCACTCCATTGCCAATACTCTGATTCCCATCTCTTTAAGCTTCCTCAATATCGGAGCCTCAAACACCAAGGACATGAGTGGAGGTACTGAGCAGCAGAAAGAAATGAAAGGCACATTCAATATCTGACATGGTAGAAATTGAAGCCCTGTAATGTATTCAGTCATCTTCCTTGTAGGAGGATTTTACATGAAATCTCAGCAACCTTTTATTTTGCCCCAAAATATGAGCTCAATTTGCAAAAGTTCTGTGAACAGTCAAATTATCTTTTATTTACTGATACCCATGTGAATAAAGTAGAACATCAAGGAACAAGTTACACAATTATGTCTCCTTCTCTCGATAGAAGTGGGGATGGGATACTTTCCTTAGATTGGAGCTGTGCTCAGGTAATCAGCTTTTAAAAATGGTTTTCAAGATGATCTTTAGGATGTCAGGAAAGGAGACATTCTCCATCGTCCCTCTTAGAGAATGGGGAAATTTGTCCTTGGGTTTTGAAGCCTAGGATTCTGGAAGGTGCTATTGGCTTGGATAAGAATGATGGATGCTCTGCATTGTCTAGATTGCCTTTGATTCCTTGGGCTTGTTTCTGTGGGTTCTGCTTCTCAAGGTCTGCTCCTTTGACTCTCTTTGAACAACTCCCTTGGGCTACTAAATTCACTCCACCTGGGCATCCACAGGCCCCTGGTGCCTGAGTGGTGCATGCACGTGGGAGCCCAGTTCTTTTGCCTCAGGTTGGAGCTAACCCTAAGGCCTGATGTCTAATCCAGAGCTTCATGTGGGATCAGGCTGAGACTCGCACTTTCCCTAAAATCACCCCTTGCTCTATTTATTCCCCTTCCTTGTCCTGCTTTCTGCATTCCCTTACCAGTGTCTTCTGGGAGCACTTACTTTGTAATGCCTTGCACATGACTTGCATGGCACATAAATCCTCTTCTCGGGGTCTGTTTCTGAGTCATGTTAGTGCCAAAAGGAGGTGGTGTTGAATGGGGATGGGAGTTGGAAAGAACATACGCTCTAGAGTCTAGAAGACTTGAGATTTATTGGAATTTCTCTGTTGTCAGTTATATATTTGTTGTGAAGTTTTTTCTAAGCTTCTTAAACTCCCCAAGCCTCAGTTTGCTCATCTGTAAAATGGAAAGAGCACAATCCTCTTGATAAGTTATTGTGAGGCTGGGGTTGTCATCTGCATTGGTCCCTAGTCCATTGTGAGCGAGCCCTCTATACATTTTAGCTCTAACTACTATTTAGGATTGAAGGGAGTGATACTGGAGGCAAGGAATTCATCCAGAAACGAATTGCTTGATAAGAGAATCTTGAGCATCTGAACAGGTAGGTACCACATGCCACATTATGCACCGTACCCCTCATTTGTACATATTTCTTGCCCACCTGAGGATTTGGGCTCACATTCACTTGGTGTTGAGAACAGTGCCAGTGCTTCATTGAATCTTTTAAAAATTTTATTTATTTATTCATACCAGTTTTAATGGGCTACAATCTTTGACTTTCCTGCGCCTTTGCTTCCAATAGGCAGTACCAATGGCTCTAGTTCAGAGGACTTTTCAGGCTGCTACTGGGACGCTTCTTTGTTTTGCTTTGTATCCTGTGTTCAGAACAGCCTTAACTGATGACTTCCGGGTCCACGAAAGCCCCACTCCCTTGCTTCAGATCGGGCCAACAGTGGGGCCGGGCTTTCTATTCCAGGCTCTCCTGTGGGATCAGGTTGAGGTTGCCATCTGTGGGTCTTTGATTCAAGTCCTCATCCTGGCTGGTCTTCTTTCTGTTCTTTGCTCTGATTCAGTTGCTTCTTTCCTGTTTTGTTTGTTTTTGTTTTCCCCTAGGAACAGTTTCTTAATAAATCACCCACATACAATTCCTCACCTAAGTACTTCTAGGGAACCCAGGTGAAGACAGCTGGTATGCACTAGAGTGACCATGATGGGTCTTAAAATATGGAAACAGCTCCATGCCACCTGAGAAATAGCCTCTGCTGTGGTGTCCTAAGTGCCTGCCTTAGGTCCTCTGGTTCTTCCCTTGGCTTCCCTAACCTTCCCAAGACTTTTTCACTAAAAGGATATCGGTAGGGGACTTCCAGAACTTTCTCCAAAGCTACGATCAATGTCCATTTTGATTGGTCAGTAGAGTACTGTTAGGGTTGTTACATATTATTTCTCTCATTCTGTCAAGTAGGCACAAAATGGGTCACTCAGTAGTGTGTGTGTGTGTGTGTGTGTGTGTGTGTGCATGTGTGTGTACCAGGGATTGAGAAAAACAGGCAGGCTGTCCCAAATTTATCATTTTTATGGTGGCGTTTCTCCCAGACATCACAATGCCTCCCTTGTTCAACAAAAACCTCAAGCATTTTAGTCTGTACAAATGCCCAGGCTCACACCAGGGAAGAGGAAGAATTGGCCTCTGTGGGAAATCAGCACAAGACCATGAGTCCATTCAGCTGGAAGATCACCCAGGGTGACCCAAAGTGGCTTCTGGGTGAGCAGGTGTCCAGGCACAATAGTCACAGGGAAGATACCTATCCCCTGTCGGCTATGTCAGGTGAGGCTGGTAGAGAGTGTGTTCAGGTGCCCAGCTCTCATCCTCAGTGTTTATCCTCAGACAGTCCTGTCCATACCACAGTGATTTCCTCATCACATGCTCCTGCTAAAGGGCTACCTTCCTCTCCTCCCCTCCTCTCCCCATACCACCCCTCCCCTCTCATCCCTCCTCCCCTCCCTCCCTCCCTCCCTTCCTCCCTCCCTTCCTTCCTTCCTTCCTTCCTTCCTTCCTTCCCTCCCTTTTTTTTTTTTGGTGGGGAGATGGGGAAATTGGGGTATTGTTTTTGGAAGTGATTTAGAGTTTTCTTTCCATTTAGAAAATGAATGAATTACTCTTTACAGCCACAAGGTTTTTTAAAAATGTTTTTTGGGAAAGTTATAAAAAATAATGAAAGTGTTTATCTTGATACCTCTAGATCTGGGTGGTTATGCTGAGGGGGAATTCATATCTGGTGAGACTGTGAGCCCTGATACCTGCCTAGACTTGGTATTGGAGAGGATGGCTGAGTCCCGCTGGAAGGGTCTTTCCCATCAGCAGGTTAGAAAATCAGACTTTCTTTCCAGGATCCATACATCTCACCCAGATTTTAATAGCGATAATAGCTAACATTTATTAAACACTAACTGTTGTTGCAGCCATGGTTCTAAAGGTTTTCCCTTATTTTGTCCTGCCACCAACCCTATGAGGGAGAAAAAACCTACTATTATGACCCCATTTTACAGATGAAAATCCCGAGGATTGGAGAGGTGAAATAATCTGTCCAGGTTCACATGGCTTGCAAGATCTACAGTTAAAACCAGGTAGTGTGGTTTCAGTGCCAGAGCACTAACCAGCACTAAGCCTGATCCTGCTTCCTTGTCTTACTGGATGCTATCACAATTAAATGAAGTGTATCTGTGTCTTCCATATCTATCTTCTCCACCGGACTCTGAGCAACTTGAGGCCAAGGGACTGTTTCTTGGCCATTATAGTATCCTTACTACCTACCTCGAACCTGGAACAGGTAAATCGGTGCTGAAGGGAGGAGAGAATTGTGGTCAGAAGTGCTGTGATGAGCTCTGGAACACCCCAGAAATCTGGATGGGGCTGAAGACTTGTCTTTCATCCTTTGTGCATCTGTTCACAGATCAACTCCTTATTCCAAGTTTCAAAAGGACTGATTCCACTTTGAGGAAGGTTCGAGTTCTATGTTTGGAGTAACTTTTTACAAAAGCAATTAGAGCTGCCATTTTGTCTAGTACTTGCTAGGTGCTACCTGGCACCAGGCTAAATAGTTTACATAGCATAGATCCTGCTACGCACCTCTTGTAGATGCAGAAGTGAAGGCTTTGATCCATGAAATAAGTAGCTTGCCCAGAGTTACAATAGCGTATACATGGGGAAGGCAGGATTCACCTTGGGGTGGGGTGCTGGTCCACAGTTTTTCTATTCTCACACAATGAGCTATTCTACTTGTCTAAATAAATCAATACTCAGAGACACCAAAAGAAAAGGGAACTGCAGAACAAGGTGGCAAGGTCTTGAAGCTAAGTCTCCAGGTCCTTTCAGTACATCACAATGACAGTACCCACAGTTCTCTTAGATTCTCCTCGAATGACCTAGGACTCCAGATTTTCCAGGCTGCGGTCCAAATGGACCACAACACAAATAGTAACATTTCTAGATCCAACTCCTCATGGCTCTTTATAAGGGCCATCCACTGGCAGTTTACACTGTTAGGCAGTTAAACTCTTCATGGCTGTTGACACTTCAGTTCTCTTCTTGACTTGAGGCTCTCTCAACATTCTGTCCAATTCACATAATGTTTTCCCACAAGTCGTCCCCTTCTGCCCGAAGACTTTTTCTTTGCCGTCTTCATTTTATCACTCACAGTTCTTCCCAGTGCCAGATCCCAACCATCAGCGATCACTCCTTCTCAGGTAGTGCCTCTCTCCAGAGAAATTAGACGAGCTCCTTCTGGCTTAGTGTTGTGCATTTGTTTTCTTTTTAAGAAAAAGATTTTTAATGAAAAAGGTAGTATCTGTGACTGTGAACTAATCTTGAACTGAACACCTACAACCTATACTTAGCACCTTGCTAAGCACTTTACATGTATTATTTCATTGACTTTTTACCACTCATTTCACTAGGCACACAGTTATTCCCAGTTTGCAGATGAAGGGTGAGCAAAGTTAAGAATTAGTAAGTGAGAGCTAGGAAGTAGCAGTGCTGGAATTTAAAGCCAGGTTTTTCAGACTGGAAATCCATTCTCTGAGCTTATAGAACTAATGGATGTTTTGAAAAAGAAATCAAAAACTGTTTTTTAATTCTACTACCTAAAGATAATCACAGTGGGCACTTGTTTTATTTCTGCTCAGTCTGTTTTTCTAAGAATATGTGGCTAATTAAATAATTGTGCTCTTTGCTTTCTTTCACTTATTTTATTATGATTAGGTTTCCATTTCATTAAATCCACATTAAAAAACATTTAAAATGAATACATAATACTCTGTCATATGAGCAGACCATATATTTTTGTCAAAATAAATTTTATTGTAACGTTTTATTATGCTTGGACATTTAGGTGGTTTTAAATTTATATCTTTAGATCAGTTGTTTTCAATGGGGATTTTGCAATGTTGTTGCAATGCTGAGGGAACATTTGGCAATGTCCAGAGGTAATTTTGATTGCTATTACTGGGGTGGGTGGGTGTGCTCTTGACCTCTTGTGGGTAGAGTGTAGGGATTCTGACAAACATCCTACAATGTACAAAACAGCCCCTACACCCCTACACAGAGAATTAATTGTTTGACCCCAAATGTTAATAGTACCATGGTTGAGAAACTCTGATCCTAGACATACCATCATGATGGACTCCTTGTCCATTAAACCAAACGTATTTGACAGACAGAACTATTATTTTTATTTTTTATTGTATTTTCTCCATTACTATTTATCCCTCTTATACCTCATTCCCCTGCAATTGCCACACTGTTTTCCATGTCCATGAGTCTTTTTTCTTTTTCTCTTGATCCCTCCACCCCCTAATCCAACCCCTCATGGCTGTCAGCCTGCTGTCCATCTGTAAGTCTGTTTCTATTTTGCTTGTTAGTTCAGTTTGTTCATTAGGTTTCACATAAGAGTGAAATTATATGGTATTTGTCTTTCTCTGACTGGCTTACTTAGCATAGTGTTCTCCAGGTCCATCCATGCTGTCTCAAAGGGTAAGATTTTCTTTTTTTATGGCTGAGTTGTATTCCATTGTGTAAATGTCTCATAGTTGTTGTATCCACTCATTTACTGATGAACACTTGGGCTGCTTCCATATCTTGGTGATTGTAAATAATGCTTCAGTGAACATAGGGGTGCTTATGTTCTTTTGAATTAGTGTTTAGGGTTTCTTCTGATATATTCCCAGAAGTGGGATAGCTGAGTCAAAAAGCAGTTCTACTTTTAATTTTTTGAAGTAACTCCACATTGTTTTCCACAGCAGCTGCCTCAATCTGTATTCCCACCAACAGAACAAAAGGGTTCCCCTTTCTGCACATCCTCACCAGCACTTGTTGTTTGTTGATTTATTGGTGATAGTCATTCTGACTGGCATGAAGTGCTATCTCATTGTGGTTTTAATTTGCATTTCCCTGATGACTAGTGATGCTGAACATAATTTCATAAGTCTATTGACCATCCCTATGGCCTCTTTGGAGAAGTGTCTATTCAGGTCTTTTGTCCATCTTTTAATGGATTTTTTTTTTGGTGTTGAGTTTTATAAGTTCTTTATAAATTTTGGACCCCTTATCAGATGTATTGGCTAACATGTTCTCCCATTCTGTGGGTTGTCCTTTTATTTTTGATGGTTTCCTTATAATTGGTTACTAGAAGGGGAATTGCTGTGTCAAAGATTATAACCTCTGAAAGATGTTGAAACACAATATCAAATTGCTTTCCAGAAATGTAGAAATATCATTCTTCCAACACCAGAACCTATTTCACCCCACTCTGCCCAAGCATGGAAAATTATTATGCTATAACCCTTTATTAATTTGAAACAAAAGAAGGTGCTCTCTGGTTGTTTTTAATTTCCATTTTCTTTGACTATTGAAGAGTGAGTACCTTTTCATATGCTTATTAGTTGTTTGTGTTTCTTCTCCTGTGAATTATCAGTTTATGTCCTTAGCCCATCTTTCTACTGAAGTTTTAGGCATTTTTAATTGATTGGTGGGGAAGTTTTCCTTTTCAAACCTTCTTTTTGGATTTCAAAGGCAATTCAGAACATATATTTTTGACTCATTACGCATAACTTATGAAATCTTGTTCGGTAAGAGCTGTCGAGTAAGATGATTTGGTTTCTTGGGAGCCTTTTCTCTGTCAGATATAGGGAAGTCATTGAAAGTTGATAATATTCTTTGAAGATAAAAACGTCTTCACCTGGGTGTAAATGAATGTCCTTTTTAACTGAAGAGGAGATGAAAGTGCCTGAAGTTTGGAGTGTGAATTGAAAACAGAGAACCAGGAGGTTCAAGAATGTTCTCAAGCTGACTGACAGAGCCCTAGTCTCTGGCTCAGAAAAAGAAGTTACTGTAAATGCTGAACAGTTCCTCAGTTAACATCACTTTGTTCATTGCTGTAGCAGAGTGGAAGAGAGAAAGGTAAGTTGTGTCAACTGTCTCTTTGGAGGAATTCAGAACGGTGCAATTTTGAGAGTTACAGGGGTCTTAGATATTATCCAAGGCCTTGTGTCCAAAAGCACACACTTTACATCACTGAGATTATAGTAGTAGTATCTGAGATTATAGATGAACAATAATGGATCCATTTCCTCTGAACATTCATACATTTATTTTAATGCACATTAGGAAAAAATTGCCTATATTATCTTATCAATCCATGGATATTATTGGTGAGGGTATAAGTAAAATAGATATTAAGTGAAAAAAGAAAAGTTATCTAGAATAGTGACTCAGTGCTTAAAGGAGTGTCTGGGATATTGTAGGTGCCCAAGAAATATTTGTTGAATGAACAGATATAGATAAAAATATTCGATAAGTAACATTATGGGTGGTATGTAGATACTTCACAGAAAAAACTGTCAAAATGGCAAGAGAATGAAAAGTTTGAGAAATAGTGCTTCTAACACCCTTCACGTTAGATAAGAACATAGCCTCACAGAGGGGAAAAGATTGCCCAAGTTCAATATAGTCAGACCCAGAATTTGCTCTAGATCCCAGATTTTCTGTCTCAAAGACCAGTGTTTCTTCAGCCATAAAAAAGGTTGTTTACAGTAATTTTATCAAGGAATTTCTTTCTTCACTACTGTTACTGTAGTATCTGCAGATGTCACTCTGTCATTTTTGTTTTGGAAAATACAAGTGCTGTCTTGCCTTTTGCAAAGGGTGTGCCTTTCAGAGATAGCTAGCATTTACTGAGAGCTCCCCAAGTACTAGGTAATAACTGAGCACTTCACACGTTTTATCTCGTTACTTTCTCCCCACACCACTATGAGGCCAATGTTAGCATTATCATCTCATTCCACAACTGGGAAAACTGAGACGCGGAAACATTACATCATGCTTCTAGTGTAACATTTTCTGTACCATCTGTTTGGCCTGTATGCAGGCACTGCATAATCCTCATTTCCATCTTGAATTCTTAAGGATGTCATTTCCATGTTGGATTTTTAAGGACTTCATCAAATTCCTTAAAGAGATTACATGTTTTGTGGTGGGGATTGGTGGTGGGGAGAATGGAACAGCCTCAGTTCTTCCATGAGCCCCCAACTGTGCCTACCCTCAGATGTTTTTTTTCTTTTGTGAAGGAGGAAGGAGTTGATTTTCTCCTTGTGGGAGTGGGTTATGTTGCAAAGAGCAGAGTGTGATAGGTTGACTCAGGACCTGAGAAGTTACCTCTGGGTTTCTTCTTGAGAAAGTAACATTGCATAATAGTTAATTGTGTGGATGCTTGAAATAGACACAAGTGATTTGTATCTGGGCTCTGATTTTTCCTAGTGACGTCACTTTAGGCAAATTACCTTTCTGAGCTTCAGTTTCCTTGGATTATTATCCCTGGGCAAGGCATGGTGATGATATAAAACAATATAGGGAGCATTTAGGTGCTCAGTAAAAGACAATTGGTATTTGTTCAACAACCAACCATCAAGCATCTGCTATGTGTGCTGTGTCCAACGCTGGTAACTTGGTCATGGGCAAAAGAGATACAGCCCCTGCCCACGTGAGCTTTACCTTCTAGCAGAGAGGCAGACATCAGGCTGATAAATGCCCGCCTATAATTTCAATCTCTAATAAACATAGGTTATTTAAGGAATTAGTATGAGAGGTCCATTTATACTAGGCAATCCCTTGCCATCCTGAGCAAAGGTGTTTTAGCTTAGATCTGCAGTGAGAATAGGAGGAAGTCTAAGTAGCAAGGAGAATGGGGAGGAGGTAGATTTGAAGTGGAGGGAGTGGCATCTAGAATGACTGGTAGATAGAAAAGACAGTGGTGAGTTAGCAGGGCCTGAAGCAAGGCCAGGGAGCCCGCAGCATGAATCAGGGCCAGAGGGTACAGGAAACGAAGCCTGATACCCTTTGGGGGTCCACGTACACAAGGCTAAATGTCCCTGGGCTGCAGAAGTAGTCAGGGGATATCTTTTGTAGGATCTTAGAGACTGGGGTATGGAATTTTGATTTTTCTTGAGTGCAATGGGAAGCTGATGGAGAGTTCAGAATGAGCTGATCAACATGGTTAACAGATCACATTGGCCCCTATGTGAAGAACAGATCATAGGGGTCACAGGAAGCAGGGAGACTAGTTGGAAAGTGAGAGATAATGGTGATACAGAGAAGTGGATGGATGTGGGATACATTTTGAAGGTTGTGGAAGATTGTATCATTGGTCAGCAAACATTCACTTTCCCCTCTGCCATTGGAAGAATGTACTTCCAAACTCCACTGTTTGGCCTTGACCACATGACATGCTTTGGTGACATAGTAGAGTCAGAGAAGAGTCTTTAAGAGGACTCATGTATCTGTGAGTCTCTTGTGTTCCTGCCATTTGCCATGCGGGTGGCAAGCCCCAGATTGGTGGTTGTGGTAGACTGGTGATTGGTGGTGCTCCGTTACCCTGGTTTGGAATGATGAGATATATGCCATAGACCTGAACTTGACCTGCACCTTGAGAATAAGCCAAGCAGAATAAGCAGAGCTCTAGTTGGCCCCTGTGGCCTTCAACCACTGAGATTTTGCAGTAGTTTTTTACTGCAGCAAAAACTGACCCTCACAGAGGTAGAACTGGTATGGATCATGGTTAGAGATATGATGTCATGGGTGAGGAAAACAGAGGTGTCAGTTAGGATGCCCACATTTCTGGCATAGGCAGCTGGATGAAGGTGCTGTTTACTAAGATTAAGAAGATTAAGAGTTCAGTTTTGTTCTTGTTAATCCAAGATGCCTGTGAGGTGCCCAAGTGGAGATATCAAGTCTTGGGCTCACAAGAGAGTTCTGGGATAAAGATATGCTTTTTCTTCTGTACCAGTGAGTAAATAATATTCAGAGCCACAGGAGAGAATAAGATCATTTGGCCAGTGTTCCTTGGACTTTGGTGTGTGTCTGAATCTCATGAAGATGCTTGCTGAGAAAGCAGGTGCCTTGGTAACACCCATGAAGATTCTGACATTGGGCAGGACCCAAGGGTTTGCATTTTTAGGAATCTCCCCAGGTGATTCTATGGTGGGAGGTCTATGGACAACATCTGAGAATCATTGACCTGAGGAGGGCTGTCTAAAATACAAATGAGAGTGCATTTTTAATGTCCATCTAACATTCAGCCCAACAAAAATGATGTGCTTTGTTTCTGAATCTTTCTGGCTCTTCCTCTTTGATGCCATTAGAGTTACTAAGCCTCAGAATATTTCTCAAAATAATCATATGGAAGAAGGGCTTGAAGAGAAATAAGATGTTTGCATTAATTTCTATTTACTTATTTTTTTATAAAGTAAAATCTGCCTTAAGATTATCTAATAAACATTTTAATTAAGCAGTATATTGTTTATTCATTTAAATAGTGTCTCAGCTGAGCTGCTTGAGTTTGGGATCTGATACAATTGTCTTATAATTTCTGCCTTTGTGATGATGGTCCCTCAGGAGCGTCACTGGCTAAGAGGTGGACAGGTATGTAGGAAGCAGTACCCACGGTTTTCACTGTGCTTCTTGAATTATGGTTTGTGTCCATTTCCCTGGTAATGTCGATTGTGGAATTCCTTAGAAGTTGTAGGAAGGTGTAAGGGCAATCTCCTGAGTCTCAGAAGGCAGACGGCTCAAATTCCTGGATGTACCCAAGACAGAAAGGGGTGATACGCACATGCTCTTTTGTATTTGTTGCCCAGAACTCAGATGCTTTTTGGTTAAAGTCTTGAACCAAAATTTGCAAGTTGGTGACTTAGAAGGGTGGATTTATCTTGCAGATATGTTTAATTTGGGCCACACAATATTTTAAAAATTAATTTAATTCTCAGCATATGGGAAGCTGCATATAAAACCCAGATTTTTGGCTCTCTTGAAAAAATTCAGATCTGGCAGTGCTGAGCCCATTTTCCCACATAGCAACAATCAGTTGGAGGTGAGTAGCAGCTGTCTCCTTTTTTAACAAGACTGTGTTAATCAGTTTGCCACAAGTCCCACCACACCCTGCTGAGCTAAGAGCTAGTTACTATTTGCCATCTTTTCCAGGCCTACTTGACTTGCTTGTGTCACCAGCATGGCCCTGAGAGCCACTGTGTTGCGTCTCTCCAAGGGATGACATTCATATCATAGTCTGGAATTGTGCAATGCTCATCTGTGCAACTGAACTCAGCAGCCCTGCTGGCTCCCATGCATCAGGGGTTTACAGCCAGTGATCTGTGGGCCCTAAGTGTCTACGGTTGTGTTTCAGGGCCTTGCAGGGTGGAAGGGGAAGCCCTGAGGGTAAGACCTGTGGGGGATCTTCAATTGCTTATTTTCACTTCAAACAGAAAAGCTTCTCTTTGGTCTATTATTTTGGAGTGCTGAATAATATTTTTATTTTGAAAAAAAAAAAAAAGATTTGTGGCTCAGAAAATTTGAAAAAGATGACTGCCAAAATTAGGTTTATATAAAGCACCCAGTGCTGAGTGCTCTGGAGATAAAGCCATTCAGCATGTGTGCAGTTGGCTTCTGTAGTCCCCAACTGCCAAATCCTTAGCCTACAATTTGTTTTAATCAGTATAATTTACATACAGTGAACTGCACAGAGCTTAAGTGAACAATTCAATGAGTTTTGACAGATGCATATACCCGAGTAACCATCTTCCCTATCAAGATGAAGAACCTTTCCATCACTCCCCAAATTCCCTCATGCCCTTTTCTTAGTTGGCCACCCATCCCTAGAGCTAACCACTGTCCTGATTTCTTCCACCACGGAGTAGCTTCTCATGCTCTGAACATATGTGAGTGGAATGACAGCATACGCAGTCGTTTGCATTTGCTTCTGCTCCTCCTCCTCTGGCTGACAGATGCCAAGAGCCCATTGACCAAGGGTTGGGAAGATTTTCTGCTACTCTTTGGGTTTCCTCCCCTCTCCAGAGATCCTGTGGGTTGATCATTTACATAGACCTTTGATTCTGAATCTTGACTTCACAAAGAATCTCCTCTAAAGCATATAAAGTTGCAGTGCCCCAAATTAATCTATGGCAGGAAAAAAATCATAACCGAAGTTGATTCTGGGGAGTGGAGAGGTGGGTTGACTGAGAAGTGGTCTGCAGGAACTTTCGGGAGTGATGATAATGTTTTATATCTTGATGGAGGTTGGGGTAACATGGGTGTCTGCAACGTGAAGCTCGTGAAATGGTATACTTCAGATTTCTGTGTTACATTCTAAATAAATTTTTAACTCAAAAGAAAAAAAGAACATAAATAGCTATTGAACTTTAGTTAATGACATGACATGGATGCTGAAGTATTTAAGGGAAAATATACTGATATGTGTAATTTACTTTGACATTACCTAAACAATTAGTGTGGATTGATGGATGAATAAAAGGGAAGGATGAATAGATAAATACGTGATAAAGCAAGAACAGTGATATGTTAAATACAGAAGCTAGGCTGTGGGTATATGAGTGTTCAGTAAAGATATTTCCACTCTTATGTATGCTTGAAAGTTTTCATAATAAAAATGTTTGGACAAGTGCCAAGGCCAAGGACCTGCTCCAAGATAAATGGATTTACTTGGGCTGGGATGGGGCCTGGCCGTCAGTGCTTTATAAAGCTCCCTTTGATGGAAAACCACTGACCTGACTCAGCTTGTGCTGTATAAAGTGCCTGCCATCCATATACCAGGACCTTGACATACAAGATCTCATTTAATCCTCACAACAGCTCTGGGTGATCAGAGAGGTGTCACCTGTTCATTGTCACACAGTTTGGAAGCACAGTGCTCCATATCCCTAAACTGTGACCTTTTATTAGTCCCCTGAACACATTCTAGCCGTGAAAATAACCCTGCAGAATTTCACTGCTTCTCTCTACAATCATCGAAGGAGTTTATTATGATTATCCTAATTGTGCAAAAGCAGAGGTTTAAAGTGATCAAATCACTTATTCATGCCGTTGATAAAAATCTGTATACTAGGCACTGTGCCAGGAACTGGCAATGGCCTGGGAGACCATCACTTGGATCCTGTCTTCATGGAGCTGATACTCTAGTGGGAAGGTGGGCTAAAAAATGCATTCTTGATTAAGTAATTCATGACAGTAAGGATATTCAAGGCTATAGGCATTGAATTAGAGGGTGCTATGAGTGCGTCTAAGAGGGACACTAGATCGAGCTTTGGGGCTGGGGAGACCATCAAAGAAAGTGTCCCTAAGAGAATAACATTTAGTGAAATCTAAAGGACTAGTTGATATTGGTAAGGGGATGCCATTCCAGCATGTGCAAGAACTTTCAAATGGGAAAGATTTCAGGAGCAAGAAGGCCAGTGTGGTTGAAGCAGAGAGAGGTGGGAGGGTGTGGTGTAAGATTAGTAGTAGGCAGCCAGATCATGCAGTGTCTTAAACACCATGGGAATAACTTTCTACTTCAGCCCAAAGTCACTATGCAACAGTAGAAGGGTTT
Source organism: Tonatia bakeri (assembly GCA_004024845.1). NCBI lineage: Eukaryota > Metazoa > Chordata > Mammalia > Chiroptera > Phyllostomidae > Tonatia > Tonatia bakeri. The sequence goes on along the minus strand of PVIA01002679.1, from coordinate 105,190 downwards.
CACACATGGGAAGAATATGACCCATTTTTGCTCCCTGTTATGTAAGTTACAAAATGGACAAATCCAGATTTAGACTTGAATCTTTCTGCCCTCAAAGCCTTTGTTCTACTCCCTAAGCTTAATGGGATTCCAAACTCTTCAAATGCTATTATTATAAAGAATTAGTTGCTTTGGCCATGTACAAAAAGCCAACCTGCTCAAAAGGCAAGAAAAACTCTATTATGAGGCAGAGGGCATAAAAGCAACTTGCAAACACCACTAACAACAACAAATAAAAATCAGAGGTTACAACATTTGTAATGTTTTGTGTGGCAAGACAAATGAATGGTTGTTGGAAGAGCCATGTGCTGGCCATGTGTTCTTCGTGACTACTATTACATAGATGCCCTGGGGAAACACAGTATTGGAACTAGCAAGAAATAAAGCAGGGAGGCTGGAGGTGTTTCACATGTTCTCTGCTTTATAATGTTCATAAGGTATCTGAGAAGAGGACTATGGGTCTCTTCCTTAAGCCCGCATCAAACGGGCTATAGGGAAAAGCCCAGCTTTTGACAGATCTGGAAGGGTCCTTAGTGACCAACTTGTCCATTTTAAAGAGATCCAGAGGAGGGATGTCATGGGTTCAAGGCTTAACAGGGAGCCCATGGTAGTTCAGGAGCCACAAGCTAGGTTGCCTAATGGCTAAGTCAGTGTGTTCCATATCTCCAAATTCAGGGTCAAAGACATGGTCAATGGTGAGGCCAGAGGGCTGGGCTGGACAAGTTCATGCTTTTTGGGGGGAGAGGACTAAGGTAAAGATTTCAATTTTATTCTAAGGGCTCTGGGAAGCCATTGGAAGGCTTTATGCAGGGGGAATGACTTGACCAGATTTACATTTTATAAAGATATCTCTAGAGGCTTGGTCTAGAGTAGATTGACACAGTCATCCATGTGGGAAATGATAGAAACTGAGCCTAGGGCAGGATGGAAGAATTGTTGAAAATGGGATAGTCTCAAGAAATATAATCAACAAAACCTGTTGATGTTTTAGTTATGACGAGGGGAGAGAGAGGTGCTGAGGATGCCTCCTGGATTTTTGGGTTGGGTTGGGTCATTGAGACGAATGAAGCTGCCACTCTTAAAGTGAAGGTGACTAGTTTGTGGAGTTGGTGGGGGGAAGGTCTGCTCTGTTTGAGGCACTGTTAAATTGGGGATGCTTGAGAGACATCCAGGCAGAGATTCCAAGTCAGGGGTTGGGTAGATGAAACTGGAGTTCAAAAGGAAGATCAGTGTTGGAGATTTATGTACATTTGGGAGTTTTAGAAGGTTCCAACACAGATGAGATTAGCTGCAGGAGGAATGTAGAGGGAGAAGTGACTAGGGGTGTGGGTGAAGCACAACCAACATTTATGAAGCACCTACTTTGTGCTAGGTCATCTTGCACTATGCAAGCACCAAATTAGTAGATGCCAATTTTGCCAATGAGAAAAATGAGGGTCAAAGAAGTTAGGTCATTTGCCCAAGGGCATGGGTATGGGTCCCACTGACCCCATGGCTGGAGAGTGGGGGAGGGGAGGAGCTGTTACCAGAAGAAGAAGAAGGACAAAGAATAGGTTGTTCAGAGCAGATACTTGGCCCCTTGGGCACCAGCATCCCAGGGACTACTGCCTGTTTTGGAAAGCATTGCCACCACATGTCGGTTCTTGGGTGACCTCGGTTTGTGAGCAGGGGAAGGTCTGAAGCAGTGGGAGGCTCTTATTTCAGACTCGAGCCCAGAATGTTGGAGTCCTTTTAGATTGCAAAGTCACCCACAAAGGCATATGTCTTCCTGAAGCTCAGGCTACAGATGGGCAGTGAAGCCACACACACGCACACGCTCTGAGAGACTGATTTCAGACAAGCTTTTATTAGCTAGCATATCATCTGTGCAAAGAAGAGACTCACATTTGAGCATTTGCATCATTTGAAGGGAAGAAAATAAGCCTGCCAGACTGTCTCCTTCCTCCCCACACCCCCAAGGGAGGGGCCAGAGTGACCTCAGCAACCTGGGTGGGTATGTTTTGCTCTGAACACCTGCCTCTTGGCTTGGTCTCTAAACCTGGAAGGGGAGAGGTCAAACCACCAACCATCAACAGGGAGAGAGACTGGGGGGAGGAGAAGGGTCCTACTCCGTTCCCTCCCCCTACTAACTATCAACATAGCAGTCAGACCCGTGACACTTGGTCAATATTTATCGAGCACTTCCTCTGTCTCTCCGACTTGTGTCTAAGGGCAAAGATGATGCCAATGAAGCATGACTCAGAGTTCGGTCCTCAAGGACTTTGTAAGTCATTTGGACACTTGATGTATTCATTCATTCATTCATTCATTCATTCATCAAACATTTTTACATGTCTTGTTCTTTAATGCATTTATTGCCAGTACCTTGTGCAATGTCTGGCTCACAATAAGTGCTTAGTAAATATTTGTTGGATACTCAGTGAGGCAAGAAATAAGAAAACGGACAGTATTAGACTCTGTGGTGGAAGGATTGGGAACCTGCGCATGAGGGGGACATAGCTACCCATGGTCAAATGGACTCTCCCTCCAGTTTACTCAGCTACGCCTCAGGCTTGACTCCGTTGGCCGTCCTCTGGTCTTTGAAATGCACCCCTCCCTCAGTTCTCATGTTCTTTTTTCTCTTCTGCTTCCCTCCCACCTCGCAGACTGTCCAGCTCCGGATGCACTTTTCCTGCCTGTCCCTAACTGTAGATGTCTATAGCTCTTGTTTTGTCACCCTGCATGCCTTCTGGGTACCTGTTCCCTCAGGGCCATCTCCACGTGGAGGAATCCCCCAAGTCATTCCCTCATTCAATCAACAGATATTAATGGTGTACTATTCACATGCCAGTCTATTCTAGATGCTAGAGATAATACGATAAACAACATAGACCAAGTCCTTGACTTCAAAGAACCTCTATCTACCACTCTGAATTCTCTCTCATGAGCTCTAGACTCATGTAGCCAAATATGTGCTTGAGAGTCCGTTAGACATCCAAGAGGAAAGTCATTTTTTCCCTCAGACCAGCCTATCCTCCTCTTTTATGGGTCTCAGCATATGGCTCCTAACACTACCTAGTTCCCCAAGTCAGGGAATGGGGACTCAGCCTAGACTCTGCCATCTTCCCACCCCTCCACACCCAATAGGTCTCAGTCCTGTAGTTCCTATATCCCGCACATCTCCCATATCAGCCTCCTCTTCTCAGCTGTCCCAGCGCAGTGCTCTTTATCTCTTGCTTGTGTGTGTTGCCACAGCCACCACATTGGTCTCTGTGCCTTTGTTCTGGCCTCTTCCAGTTTATTTTCCCACTGCAACCAGAGGTACCTAGGGGCCCAATAACATCGCATTTCTCCATTGCTCAAAAATATAAGGGTCTTCCATGGCTCTAGGGTGAGAAATCAAGCTTTTGTGTCTTTATTTCCTCTCCTTTCCATGAGAGGAGAAAAAAGTATCTTATTAGCAAAAGTTTAAGTAAAGGACACTTCCTGCCTCATGCATTCTGATAGTAAGACACTAGGCACAAAAGCCTACTGTCACAGTAGCAAAGTCCACACAAGAACCCAAGCTTTTATTTTTTCAATTTTTATTTTTTTGATTTTATTGATTTTATTTTTTTAAAGAGGGGAAGGGAGAGAGAAAGAGAGGGAGAGAAACATCCATGTGTGGTTGCCTCTCAAGTGCCCCCCACTGGGGACCTGGCCCACAACCCAGGTATGTGCCCCAGACTGGGAATTGAACTGGTGACCCTTTGGTTCGTAGGCCAGTGCTCAACCACTGAGCCACAGCAGCCAGGGCAGAACCCACGCTTTTAAACATGGCCTGCCTCCTGTACACTTCCCTAGCCTCAGCACTCACATGGCCTGTGCAGATCTGATCCCTGTTCCTTGCACATCAGCCTGCAACCCTTCGCCCATGTTCATCTTTCTTCTCGGTAGCTGTTTTTGCCCTGCCCTCCCACAGAACTGTGTCGCCATCCCTCACACCCCTCTCGAGCCCTGTATTCTCTCTGCTCTTGCGATTCTTATTGTACATACTTGCTGACATGTCTTTCTTTTTTTAATTCCATAATGGAAGGAGCAGTGTCTTAGTATTTTCAGTGCCTGGCATTTGGAGATGACCACAGCAGACACTGTTGGTACCCTGCCTTTGGTCCTTTGCTTTCCCTTTCCCACACAAGCTGCACAATTCCTACTTGCGAGGACCTGTGACTCTCCTCTTACCAGCTTTCTCTGGCCATAGCAGCATGCCTGAAATGTGAATGGGGCAGGATGGAGGTACCAGCAACTTAACACTGTAGGGAGCATTAGTGAATAAATAATACTTAAGTTATATGTTAAATAAAGACAGGCATTGTAGGATTCATAGCGTAGCTTCCTTACTCCTTGGCTGTAGCACTCAGACACTTTTTTACCTTTTCCTGGAGATCCCTGTTGTGAATACATCCCAGTTGTATCAGTGGTAACCTGCTCATTAACACATCTTTCCCCCATATCACATCCCCACTCCTCTATAGAGACTTTCTGGAATCATCTCCCAAATAAACCATTGCACTCAAATCTTCTGTGGGACTTCAGCTAAGATAGTGCCTTACGAATTGTCTGATGACTTACTAAACAAATGTAACACAATGACTATTAGATATCCATAAAACAGTAAGTGAGTAATGCAAGATAGCTTATAACCAACAACCAGTAGTTCAAAGCCTTTGAAAATCAGAGAAGATGCCCAGTGCAGATGGGAAGGCTTTAAACAACACTTAGTGGGCATTTACTATGTCCCAGGCTCCGTTTCAAGGGTGTGCATCTCTTTGTGTGTTTTTTTTTCTCATTTAAATGTCTCAACAACTCATGGTAGGTGCTATTTATAATCCTGCTTCACGAATAAGTTAAACTGAGACACAGAAAGGTTAAGCTCAAGACTTCCCAGCTGCAGGTGGAGGATCTCGGAGTTGTAGACTCCAGGAAGTCTGGTTTCAGCTGGGTTCTGAACCCCTGGGCCTTGTTGAGGGGATGAGATTTGATCTGGGTCTTGAATGTCTGGAAGAGATTGAGAAGGACATTCTAGGAGGTAAGTCAGCAGGAGAAAAGATGAGGAGATGAGAATGCACAGGCCCTGATCCGGTTACACCCTTGTGGGAGGCGGGGCGGGGTGGAGGTGAGTCTTTATTTGCAGGAAGTTTCATGCTGCAAGGATCTCATTTCCTCCTCCATTGTCCCTGTCTCCTAGATTATTCTGGTATTCCCCAACACCAGAGGATGTGGGGAAGGCTGAAGGGCCAAAGCTGGAATGAAAAGGCTCTGGGGAATTCGGCTGCAATGCAGCAACAGATTCTCTCCTGTACCTTTACTTACTGATACTGAGTTTGCAAGAGTCTCAAACACACACTGGAACATAGGTTCAAAATCGCAGGATCCGGATCCTCAGATCCAAGGTTGAAAGCTCGAATGCCTGCAAGGGCCACGCAGCCAGGGCGTACAGTTGAACACCTGGGTGTAAGATGGTAAGTGGAAGGCCTTGAGTCTTGCTTAGAAGAGGCAGGCACCCCATCATTGCCTGGTGGGAGTGAATGCTCAGCATGGCTGTTTTTTTCCTTCCATGACAAAGGAGAGGCCAGAAGTCCAATTTTTAAAAGGTGAAGCATCTCAAGTTTCAAATATTGGCAATAAGTTAATATTAAAGAAACACTGCAGGTGACATTTAGGAGGTCAAAAAAAGTGTGTTAACGGGTCACATTTGGCTCACAAGCCCCCATGTTAAGATCCCCTATGGTAGACAATAGAATGTTATACTTGGATGACCAAGTCCTGGGCTCATAGAATCTTAGCTTCAGAATCATTAGTATTATAAATTCTTAGAACTGTCCCTTAGACAGGCTACTCAGCACATGCCATCATTAGAATGAGAGAGAATTTTAGGTGAGATCTAGTTTATGTAGAATCATATGACCAGAAAATCTTTATTGGTTTTTTGAGGTCTGAATCTTTACTTATTAACCTGTAAAATCTCAGAATCCAGAATTGCTGGAATCAGACACCTTCTTCATCAAGTATCTGGCCTTTAAGAAATGCTAGTTGAATAAATATACTTGTCAGGTTTCTGCTTGAATGAATTCCCCCTTCCCAAGATATTCTTGTTCATTTCTTCCAAAAATATTTTTATCGAGCACCTAATATGGGCATCAGTAAAAGTAGAATGGCAAGGTGCCTGCTATAGTGCAACTTACGTTCTTATGCAGGTGGGCAGGCAGTAAACACAAGATTAATTTAGTTGGTGATCATTTCTAAAGAGAAGTAGTATAATAATATTACAGAATGTGCCATGGTGAGGTGAAAAGACGGGACACCTTAGACAGGTGTTCAGGGTGGCCTTCACTGTGGAGGTGACCTTTGAGAGGAGACCCAAATGATGAAGAAGACTCAGCCATAGGAAGATCTTGGAAAAGAGAGTTCCAGGAGGGTGAAGAGCAAGTGCAAAGGCCCTGAGGTAGGGACAGGCTTGTGTGATTAAGGTGTAGGCAGAACGCTGGTATGGCCACAGCACGGTGAGTGGGAGGAACAACGGGAGGTGAGACCTTTGAAGTGAAATTTATGCATCTCAAATAAATGATGAGAAAACTTTCAATACACTTGTGTTTAACCTGCTGACTCCCCTCCCTACCACACACATCTTATGTAAGTGCTTGCTAAATGTTTGTTGGATGCAGAAACCAGGTCACAGAGAATGAGGTGGGGGTTAGCACTGCACTTGTCCTCAGCATCATTCAAGAGTCCACTGTTGTATTTCCTCAGTGCTTTTGCAAGCATCTTCTTCTATACTTAAACCACTTGTCTGTCATGGCTGCCTTGTGACATCCCCTTTTCCCTGGTACTGCAGCACCAGGGTCCTGTGTCTCCATCAGGGTGTGTGAAGGCTGTCACAGCCTCTGTGCTGCTATCTCCATGGTACCCAAGCAGGGGGACAATCTAATTAGGCTATTTTCAGCATCCCAGAGGGAGGGGGAGTGGAGGGGGAGAGAAAGAAGGAGAAGGGGACCTGCCTTTCCAGCTGCCTGTCTCTCTCTCTCCCTCTCTGAAGTTATTATTGATTAAGCAGTCAGGGGCCAAGGAGGCAGGACCTTTCCACGCTCGGTGCTGGGATCAGAGGAGGCTTTCTGGCAATGCAGTGGTCCACACTAGGGACCCTGGAGCTGGCAGGCTTCCAGGTGCCTGGTGCTAATGAGCTCTGAAGCCTACAGCTTTGACCAGAAACACATCCCCTGCAGGCTGTTTGTCCTCTGCAGGGACTGGCTGCCACCAGCTTCCTCTGGACTGATGAGCCCAGAGACAAGGATGCTGGCAGCTCTTTGTTTCTTAGCCTGAGGCTTGTGTTGGCCTTCAAGGCTTTTGCCTGTGATATTCAGAGCCTTGGAAGAAAGCTGGCTTCCATTTGCCTGGAGCACAAGGGGCCAGTGGCTCCTAGAAATGACTCATGGGCTGTGGAGTCAAAGGAAACCCACTCAACTCTAAGTTCCAAATGGGCAGGGATCACATGCAGCTTACTGACCCCATGACCCAGCATCTAGCACTTATTAGGTGCTAAACATTTACTCACCAAATATTCTGCTACAAGCCTGTAAGAACACTGGCTCTAAAGGACTTCCTTCTTTAGGGCACCACATTTTACCTCTCCCCAGTTGCTCCTGCTTTGCTCAAACTCCGCCCAAATCTGCTGACTTTAGATGCTAATGTGGTCAAATGAGGTTGGAAAATAATCAATACCTTTAAAGTCCTCACTATAGATAGGAAGTGTGCCAGGTGAACCACATGCTTCATCTAATTTAACCCTCATAACAACTTAGTGAAGTAGGTATTTTTATTATCCCCATGTCACAGATGATGAAAGCTGAGGCACAGAGTGGTTAAAGGAGCATGTCCAAGACGACATAGCTGGTGTCAGGTTTGGGATTAAAACTCAGGTTTGCCTGACCTCAGATCCAGCCACCCAAGGTAATACATTTACATGGGATTCCCAGATTCAAAACTCAGAGGCGTCTTTAACGGGCTAATATCAGTTGTGAGTCACAAAGAAGGGGTGTTTCCTAAAATCATTTGACCCTTCTATTTTATTTTCTGGGCACACTTGTTAACATCTCCTGACAGCAGTTAGGGAATGGCTGTTTGGAGATAATGAAACAGAGCAAGTGATAATGTCCTTAATTAATCCAATTCACTCTCTTTCATTTGTGCTTATTTCCTTATATTGGCAATAGCTTCAACAGGAGGTCTCTAACAGTCAAATCCCTGGTTACTCCTCTTGACTTCAGAAACAGCATCAACACCAAAAGGGGCATTTTCAAAGAGAATCTGATTTTGAGTTACTGCTTTGCACCAATCCGAGATGTGTTGCTGTCTGACACAGCAGAGGCTTGGCGTGAATTTTGAGCCAAGGCTGCTGCTCGCACACAAACACATGCACACACAGAGAGACATACACACTCACTCACTCTGATGAATCAGACCTTACCGTGGGACTTTGCCCTTTTGTTTAAAATATTATGGAGTCACAGGACTTCAAAGTCATCCTTCTGATATCTTTTCTTTCACCCACGACTGACTTGGAGTGTGAAAATGCCTCGAAGGTGGGGGCTTCACCTGTCTGCCTGCTCCATCACTCCTTCAGTATCTAGCAGTAGTCGGACACAGAAGTGCTCCACAGATGACTGGTTGGTGGATCTTCTGCATTCATCAGAACTGTTATCATCATTATCCTCATGGCTATCATTTATTGTCTTCCATGTGTAGACATAGGGCTTCATGCTATGGAGCCAAGAGTCAGCACACATGGGCCAATTGCTGGCTGCCTGTTTTGTAAATAAAGTGTTATTGAACACAGTCATGTCCATTCCTGCATGTATTGTCTGTGACTGCTTTAGTGCTGCAATGGCAGAGTTCAGTAGTTGGGATGGAGACTCTATGACTCTGAAAAGCCTAAAATATTTCCTATCTGGCCCTTTTCAGAAAGTTTGCTGACTCCTGCTTTATACATATACACAAGGTCTTTTAATGCTTGTGGCAACCTTGAAAAGAAGTGTGCCCACTTCACAGGTGAGAAGATTGAGGCTCAAGGAGATTAAAGAGTTTGGGCCACCTCTATGCTTCCCATTTTGTAATACCACAAAAAAAATTGAGAACAGACTGAATTTTTTCACCTTATTTTTCAACCAAGTCTTCTGAGTACCTGAGGTTGATTCTACAGGGGGCTGGTAGGGCACTGCCAGCCTAAAATTGCCAGAGAAGGCAGGCAGGATGCCTGGCTAGTTTGTAGCTGGAGGGGACTGTTAATCTCTACATGTATACACAGATTCTCTCCTGGAGATCAAAGGTGTCTGGAGCAACTGATTCATCAACACCTTTGAAGTATGCTGCCAATTTAACAAAGACAAATTAATTTCTTTAGCTTCTCAGCCACTGGTGGTTTCAACACACACTGTTAGTTCTTTCAGCTGGAAAATCTTTACTATCTTTCTTTACACCATGAATCCCTGGAGCTGTCTAAATCTTTGGTGACTTAACTATGCAGGGGAGGTGGGATGAGTGATAATGTGTCATGTGGTGGTCGTGTCAGCAGTGGTAGTGAGGGCAGTGAATATTCCTGTCTCTGGAATGAGGCTCAGTTGAGCTAGCCTCACATTTGATGTGGTGCTTTTACCATTTCCGTTTATATTAGGCACATCCTGCAAAGATAATAACTAAACCCAGGTTTTACCCATTTCACTTGATTGATTGATTGATTGATTGGACCTATAACTACCTTCATATTGGAAGTATTGCATAGTATGATGTTATGTGTTAAAAACTGGGCTTTTTGGAAAATAGGAAGTGACATGAAATCAAGATTATCTTTGAAAACCAGGGACACATCTTTTTAAGTACTTTTAAAGCAATTTTAAGGTATTTCTTAGGGACATTTAGAAATATAGTCTCCAAGAAAGGCTGTTTTGACCGAGAGAGTGTTCCACGGTAACAGGAATTTCAAAGTACACGTCGAGGGGAAGAGCAGGAAACTGAATGTGTATGTGTGGTGGGTCCCTGACTAATGGGGACTTTGCTCTTCTGAAACAATGGGATCTTGGGTTCTGTGGAAGACACTTTTCCATACGTTGTCTCCTTGAAGCTGCATACAAATACAGCTTTCCATCTCAGGATAATTACCCTCATTTTGTAAAAAAAGGGAACTGAAATTCACAGTTGTCAAGCAATGTGTTGAGTCTAAGCTGGCTAAGGTGGGAGTCCCATTTAGGTCTGTCATATTGAAAGCCCTTATCTTTGAAAAGAATGGCATCATCATCATCAACAACAATAATAATAGTGGATGATATAGACGGCCAGCTACATGCCAGGCACTATAGTAAGCACTGTCTATGAATTATCTCATTTAATCCCCACAATAACCTTACGGGGTAGGTTATATGTTATCTATTATCCCCATTTTACAGATAAGAGAAACCGAGGTTCATGACAGTTAGGTAACTGTTTCAAGGCACCCCAGCTTGTAAATACCAGAGACAGGGCTTGAATATGTCCTTGTGTGATATCAGTGGTGCAAGGGCATGAACTCTGCTGATTTCTACCCCACTCAAGTCAAACCAATTCATGTATTCAGCCCAGAATGTCTTTGCCTTAGGGGCAACCTCATCCAATTCCCGAATCCAACAAAGGATCAAATGGGATTTATTGAAGCCCATTCATGCCTCTACTTTTCTCCTAAAAGAGAAATTTTTGTCTATTTAAAGGAGAAAGCCCTAGTCTTGGCCTTTTTTCTTATAATGGCCAAGACCATTCACTGTTCTGCAAGTTGTCCCCCACTGAGGGGATAGCTCAGATCCACAATCCTTGGGTGTAGAGAGGCAGCCTCAGCTGGACCCCTGCCCAGCCAGCCTTTGCTCACCATGCTTTAGGTCTTAGAAAGAGTCACCATAAGCAGACCTCCATTGTTGGGATGGTTTATTCAACTGCTGCTGGCTTGGCTTCCCCTTATCACTGTTGCCCTGCACCCAAAGCACTGGCCCCAACTCTAACAAGAGGGACCTAGTCCCCAGTTTTAATTTAGTCTCATGCCAGTTGGTCCCACTTTCTGAGACGACATCAACAATGGTCAGATAAAACTAGTTTCTCAGCATTTTTTGTTTCCTTTCGGGTCTTTTCTTCCAGCTTTTGTCTGTCTACCCAACCCCCTAGCATTTGGCCAACACTCAAATCCTTCATTTTTATGAGCTTTACAAGCTATACCTTTGAACAAGATGAGGGAAGAATCCATGGGGATTGCCCATGGGGATGAAGACAATTAGCAGGGTGGCAGAGAGAAGGGTTCCAGGTAGAATGTGTGGAGATGTTTCAGTGCTTTTCCTGCCTCTGTCACTGTCATTTACATCCAAGGAGAGGCACTGAAGCTGGTAATTTTTCCAAACTTCAAATCTCCTTAAATACTTTATTGAGTCCTAGTCGCCTATCACCTTTGGTTATACAATTTTAATGTGCATAAATATCACCTGATGGGTTTGTGAAAATGCAGGTTCCTAGGCCCCCCTCAGTTGATGGGGGTTATCTGTATTTGCAGGAGCCTCTGGGAGATTCCAATGCAGATGGTCCAGGAAAAAAAACTTTGGAAGCTTTGACCTATAGGGCAGAATCCAAACTCTGTAGTAGATGTCTTAGTCAGCTTGGGCTGCCATAACAAAATACTACAGGCTGGGTGGCTTAAGCAACAGAAATTCATCTTCTCACAGTTCTGGTGGTGGGAAGTCCAAGATCAAGGTTGCAACTCATTCAGTTTCTGGTGAGGGCCCCACTGGCTTGCAGGGGTGCCTTCTCACTATGTCCTCACTTGGCCTTTCCTTGTAGTGTCTGCTGTCTCTTCTTACAAGGACATCAATTCTGTTGGATCAGTGCCCCACCCTTCTGACCTCATTTAATCTTAAGTACTTCCTTTAGAGGCTTCATCTCCAAACAGGCACACCAGGTGGTGAAGGCTTCAAAATAAGAGGGTGTGCATGTGCGCGCGTGTGTGTGTGTGTGTGTGTGTGTGTGTGTGAGTGGGAGGGGGCACAAACATTCAGTCCATAACAGTACGGCACTTGACTCTTTAGGACGTGATCCTTACATGTCCTTTGCATCTCTACCATCCTTTCTCCTTCGCATAATGTGGTCTAAACATATCAAATTGTGTTAGATGCTGATATTTTAGAGGGATCGGTTCTCAGACCTTTGCACTTATAATTGTCAGGCATTCAGTGTGCATTTGATACCCTATCACTCACTTCTCTTTGAAGGAATTAGACACAAGGACAAAAAAAATGGTTTTTATTTTTGGCTGCAAACACCTAACATCTTCCTAGTCCTGGGTGTATCTGGTGATTGGTATAGGGCAAGAAGATCAGACCCAGAAGCCTTAAATAGGGTTTTCTACCCCTGGTTCTCTTGCATCTGGAAGGACTTGGTGTGTCGATCATATGCTGTACTTCCTCATTCAACCTCATGGACAAAGATGATGGTGTGTTCCTACCCTCCACATGACAAAGCGCATGTGTGCTAGACTGTCCTCTAGAGCAGTGACTCTCAGCCAGGGATGGTTTTGCTTCTCCTCCTTCTCCCCTCTGTGCATCTGACAATATCTAGAAACATTCCAAGTTTGGTGAAGGGCAATGCTTTTGGTATCTAGTAAGTAAAGGCCTAGGATACTGGTCAATATCCTATAATAAACAGAATACCCTCCCCTCCATACACATGTAACAAAGAATTATCCAGTCTGAACAGTAGTGATTAGGTTGAGAAATTCTGTCCTAGAGGTCCTGCTGAGGGTGTGTTTGCAAAACAGTCTTCCATGTATGAGGGCAGGAAGTGAAGTAGGGAGGGGGAGCTTGGCCTCCACTCTTTACCATCATTATCACCCTGGTGGACATGAGGGTTATCATGCCCAATAGGAAAGTGTAGGTCAATTAATGTAACTAATTTCCAACATTTAGCTGAGCAACTTCTCTTCCTGTAGGAGATAGGAAGACTGGGAGCTGAGATGAGGAAGAGGCTGGAAACTTGAGCAGCTGATCGTTTTTCTACTCTGTGGGCTGAGGCAGATATGTGGGGAAAGGTGTGTTAGGGTCTTGTGGCTGCCATGACAACTTATCACACATTGCATGACTTTAAAACAACAGAAACTTATTTTTATTACAGTTTTGTTGGTCATATATCTGAAATCAGGGTGTTGGTGAGAACACACTCTTTCTGAAGTTTCTAGGAAAGAATGCTTCTTGCCTCTTCTGGCTTCTGGTGGTTCCAGGCACTCCTTGGCTTGTGGCTACATACTCTAACCTCTCTGCCTCTGTCTTCACATGGCCTTCTTCCCTCTATGTCTATAAGTTTCAAAAATTCCTCTGCCTTTTTCTTATAAGGACAGCTGTCACCAAATTTTGGACCCACCTGGGTAATCCAGGATAATGTTGTCTTGAGATCCTTAACTTGATCATATTTGCAAAGACCCTCTTTCTAAATAAGATCACATTCACAGGTTTTGGGTATTAGGACTTTGGACAATCTTTTGGGGAGATGATACTCAATCTATGGAAGGGCATAAAACATGTAGATGGAACAGGATAAAAGCACATCATGGAATATGATTTACCACCTAAGATTCAGAGGAAAAGAAGGGAGTAAGAGTAATAGGGCATCTACCATGTGCCAGAGACTGGGCTAAAGCTTTCCATATCTCATATCCATTAATCCCAACCCTTGGAGGATCCCAACCCTTTAAAGATGGAAATGTAAGCTCAGAGAAAGTAAACAGGTAGCCCAAGCACATACAGAAACTGAATCTCAGTCTGCTGATTCCAGAGTCTGTGCTCTTTCTAGGACAAAGGATTTGCCTGGCCTCTCACTAGCAGCTGCAGGCAGAGGCCAAGTCCAGAACATCTATTTTGCAGTAAAGAAGCTGTCATTGCTCATTTTGGGTCTCTCCCAGCCTGGCGTTCACCTGCCTGCCTTTGGCAGCTAGAACCCAGGTGCTGAACAGCCCAGCTGGCCCAAGCTTCCTGTTGGGGTGTACAGAGTAAGAGTTTGGCTGGTTTAGAGTCAACGCCCTTTTTGGAACCCTTGCACACTTGGCGCTGCAGAGGAGCTAGTTCCGCAGATAAATATGAAAGGGTTGGATTCCCTGCTCCCACTAGTGCTGAGATTGGAGCAAGCCAGGCCGGATTTCCTGTGAAAGACAGTGTGGTGTGATAGAAAGAGAAGGTTGGAATGAGACAGAGCTGTGTTCAAATCTCATCTTCATCACTTAAAAGCTGTGTGGCCACAGGAGCTATTTCAGTGCTCTGAGCCTCAGTTTCTTCCACTTTAAACTTGGAGATGATAATATCCACCTTCACAGGGCATGCACATAAAGCATCGTGAACAATGCCTACTGCACAGCAGACCCTGAAAGTTTCTGGGTTGGCTGAACCTGCAGGTTGCTGAGATGCTTCTCTATACTTGGTTAGCATCTGTCTGTAGGGAGAGGTCTTTGTGGAGCTGGCGTCTCGACTACCAGGGACCTTCTGTCAAATACCAATGTGATGAGCATCATTGCTAATGAAAGGAGGCAGACCTCGGGGGAGGGATGTCTGGATGGAAAACAGTGGGATCCTGTGTGACTTGACCTGGAAAGGCTTTTATTGAATACTGACTACAAGCCAGACTCTGCTGGTGCTTGACTGCCTATCTCATTTATGCTCATAATCACTTAGAGACTGATATCAATATTTTAAAAGGATTCTTTTTTTTTAGATTTTATCTATTTATTTTTAGAGAGAGGGGAAAGGATGGATAAAGAGAGGGAGAGAAACATTGATCGGTTTCCTTTCATACATGCCCTGACTGGGTACTGAATCTGCAACCCAGGCATGTACCCTGACTGGGAATCAAACTGGTGACCTTTCACTTTGTGGGACAATGCTCACCCAACTGAGCCACACAGGTCAGGGCTTAAGAGAATGCTTTAAAATTCAGCACAACATCATCTCTTCTTGGAATTTTCTCTGAATCTTTAAGCATATGTGATGTCCCCTTTCTCTGAGTTTCTAGAATACTTTATCACAATACTTACAACATTGTATCGTAATTGTCAATTTATAATAGGAGAGGGAAAAGCTTAAAGGCAAGGGCTAATTATTCTTTTTTTTTCTCCCTAAATGTTCTTAGACAAATGGTTTTCAAAATTTGTTCCAAGACCAGTAGCAGCACCACCTGGAAACTTGTTAGAAATGTGAATTTTCAGGGCATACCCCAGACATACTGAATCTGGACATTGGGCTGTAAGTATGTTTTTAATAAGCCCTCCATGTGGTTTTGATGCACTCAAGTTGGAAAACCGCTGCCCTGACCACTGGTCTTCAAACTTGGCTATGCTCTGGAGCCCCTGGAGAGCTTTAGACAATAGTGCTGTTTTGGTGGTCTCATTTGCAGAGATTCTGACTTATTGTTTAGAGGTGTGACTTGAGTACTGGGGGTCTTTAAAGTGTCTGGAGGACTCTGGTGTTCAGTCAGGGGTGAGAACCAGCAACGTGGATGCTCACTCATAATAGGCACTCACCATGCACTTGCTGATTGTAGGATGTGGTTCAGTGTCCTCCTGGGAGTCAGACAGACCTGGACGACATCCTGACCTTCTTCTTCCTCACTGTTTACCAGTTATTTTATTTTTTATATTAAAAAGAAATGTGTTAAGAATACTTAACACAAGATCTACCCTCTTATCAAATTTTTATAATTTTATATAGTATTATTAACTATCAGCACTATGTTTTACAGCAGGTCTCTGGAACATATTCATTTTGTGTGGCTGAAACTCAATACTCTTTGAATAGCAACTCATCATTCTCCTCCCCCCAGCCCCTGACAACCATCATTCTACTCTCTGCGCTCTGAGTTTGACTACTGAAGATGCCTCACATAAGTGGAGTCAGGCAGTGTTTGTCCTTTTGTGACTGACATTTCACTCAGCATAATGTCCTCCAGGTTCATCCATGTTATTGCAAATGGCAGGACTTCCTTCCTTTTAAAGGCTGAATAATATTCCATTGCATGCATATACCATATTTTCTTTATTCATCTGTCAATGGACATTTAAGTTGTTTCTATATTGTGGCTATTGTAAATAATGCTGCAATGGACATGGGGGCTACATATCTCTTTAAAATCCCAATTTCAATTATTTTGGATATAATATCCAGGAGTAGGGTTGTTAGACATGTGGTAATTCTGTTTTTAATATTTTTGAGGAACCTCTGTGTTTTCCCTAGTGACTGTGCTATTTTGCGTGAACTGTAAGTCAGTTTTTAACTTCTTTAGGCCTTAATTTCTCCATCTGTAAATATGAGTAATAATGAGAATTTTCTCACAGAATTTATATAAATTACCTATGTGTTATATACAAAACACTTGGTACAATGGACAACTTCCAGTTATCTATGATAATTAGTGTTAATTCCATTTTTATAGAAGACTGTGAAGCTCAGAGCCTTTGGCCAAGGAAAGAAAATCAATTCCTCTTTCGGCTCAGAGTCAGACTTCACGTTTTTGGGTTGAATGTCATTGGCTTTGCCTTCAGGGTACCATAACTATCTGGAGTTTTGTGGTCTGGAAGAGCTTTACAGATACTCTCCCTCCCCACCTCAACAACTGTACCCAGATCTTTGGGGCTATAGCTCATCTATTGAACAGTAAAACATTTAGACATCCCCAAGGTTTCTGTCCTCAATATTGAGTTGTACTATTGGTTGTCGAGTGTTGGGTGAAGAATTCCCAGTTTTCTTTAGAAACTGGCCAACACTTATGGATGTTATTAGCTGGAAGATGGACTCCTTCAATATTCCTTCACTTATAAATAGCAGTATAAACCCATGTCAAACTTGCTTAAGCAGTTGGTAGTATGTTTTGGGTCATGTAACAAAAATTCCAGGAATCCAGCTAGATACAAGTACTTAAAAGAGGTTGTTAAAACTCTGCTTTTTTCTTTTATAAAATGAGACAAAATTCAACATACACTTAGTATGCAACCTAGACATTTAATTCCTGTGTATTTACTGAAGATAATTGAAAATTAAAATGACATCCACACAAAGAAATCTACACTAATATCCATAGAAGCTTTATTCATAATGGCCCCAAACTGGAAACAACCCAAATGTTCATCAACAGGAGAAGGAATAAACAAACTGTGTTGCATCTACACAATGGAAGCATTCTCATCAACTAAAAAAATGAATATTGATACATGCAAAAACATGGTTGAATCTCAAAATCATTAGTTGAGTGAAAGAAGCCAGGAACATATTGTATTATTTTATTATATGAGATTCTATAGAGGCAAAATTATTATGATAGGAAGTGGACCAGTGGTTGCCTGGTGTTGGGATGGAATAATTAACTGCAAGTAAGTGTGGGAGACCTTTCTGAGGTGATGAATATGTTCTCTCTCTTGATTCTCATTGTGGTTGCTTGACTGTACATATGTGTCAAAATGTATCAAACTGTACACTTAACATGGGTGCATTTTATTGCAGGTAAATTATACCTCAAGAATTTTATCTTTAAAAATCTGCCTCTATCTCTAGGCTCTGCTTGTCTCTATGTGTCTGGATTCTCAGGCCACCTTCCCCCAGGTGGTGGCAAAGACAGCCCTGGGCAGTTTATGGCCCTCTCTTAAGGAACCCCAAAGGACAGGGAGCTTCCTCTTATATATAGTTATGGCATGGATTGTCACTGGACTATCTGTGGTCATGTGACCTTCCTTGAACCAATCACTGTCTGGGGATGGTAGTAGAATTTTCTGATTGGTCATGTGCTAGAGCCAGGAGGTGGAGTCAGCCCTCCAAACTACAGAATGTGGGAGGAGTCCACCCTATCCCAGGTCATCCATGCCCCTCATACCACATCACCTCCTTCCCCCTCCTCTCCACCAAACAAAAGTAGAGGTGCTCTTACTAGAAGATGCAATTTGATTACTTTGATTACTTTGATTTCTTACAAAGAAATTTGTTTATTTTTTAGAGAAGTGAAGGGATGGAGAAAGAGAGGGAGAGAAATATCAGTGTCTGGCTGCCTCTCATGTGCCCCCTACTAGGGACTTGGCCCACAACCCAGGCATGTGCCCTGACTGGGAATCGAACCAATGACCCTTTGGTTCTCAGGCCAGCACTCAATCCACTGAACCACACCAGCCAGCATCCATCTCTCTTTCAGACCTCTCACCCTCCAAAATTAGATCCACTTCTGTCTCATCACTTTTGTGGTATCTGCCAGCATGAGTAGTAGAAACACAAAGGCATTGGAGTCAGATACATGTGGGTTCAAGTCTCAGTTCTGCTTCTTCCTAGCCTCTGATCCTAGGTGATATATTTAAGCTTTCTAAGAGTTAGTTTCCTCTTCTATGAAATGAGGATAATTGTAAGACTTACCCCATTATGCTGCTGTATTACCTGAGATAATTCCTATAAGTATTTACATAATTCCTGGCACACATTATGCACTTAATCAATGTCATCTACTATTATTTTTGTTAATACTTTAGATTTCCTTTAAGAACTAAGTATTTACCTATGTCCAGGTGTAACAGACATATTAGTGCCCTGCCGTATGCCCTTGGTACTTTTATTCCCATATACACTGATGGCATCCTACTACCAGAACCTTCCATTCATTCTGTCTGAGGGCTTTCTCTGGCACACTCAACTGCATGTAAGGGGCAGGGCTAGAAGTCCTGGGAATAGCCCCTAGACAGTGATGGATACCCAGCTTTATAATCTCTTGGATCACACAACTCTGGGACACATTCCACAACAGCATCTCCCAGGGTTATCCCTGCATCATCCTCATCTCCAGACTGAGCCTCAGTTGCCCCCTGCTGTAACATGCCCACACTGTAACACACTGGATTGGATTACACCCCTACTCTGTCTCACTTGTCTGCTTCTTTCTATCTACCACATAAACTGTTTACACCTAAAATACATTTCAGAACTTGCTTCTGAGGAAATCCGACCTCAGACCCAGACCCCATAAGCAAGTTGAAACAAAATGTTTTTCTGCTCTTGGCTGGAATCACTACATTGTGTAGTGTCATGGTGTATGGTAGTTAGCTCCTTCAGGACAGAGGCATTGACTGGCAGTTCTTTAAGTCTTTGATGAATAAAATATGGTAGAAAAGAATTAATTATTTCTTAATAAATGCAGCTTGCTGGGTAGGCAAACTCTGTAAAAAAATTATAAGAGAGGCATGCACTGGGGGAAATGAATCCCCAAAGACACTTTCATTGCAAAAACGGGGAGAGTCAATGACAGGGGAGTTCTCGGTAAATACAGGTTGAGTGATTGATTAGCGTGGCTCCTGTCCTGGCTATTAATTACTGTCAGAATAATGGGCTGTGGGTTTGTGTGCAGCCAAATGACTGCATAAATGCAGCAGGGCTTAGAAGGCTGAGCACATACCTCCTGGGCACTCTTGTAGCTCTTTGTGTTGATGGATAGGGACTAGTCTGAGTTAGCAGTGGCTAAACCAGATCCCACTGGACACCATGGTTATAATGGATCTTACTTCAGACGTATTGGAAATGATTTAACTAGAGATGCACAGTCTCAGATTTTAATCCCTCTCTT
Organism: Tonatia bakeri; assembly: GCA_004024845.1. NCBI lineage: Eukaryota > Metazoa > Chordata > Mammalia > Chiroptera > Phyllostomidae > Tonatia > Tonatia bakeri. The sequence continues at coordinate 85,510 of PVIA01002679.1, read as the reverse complement.
GTCATTGCCTTCTTGTGTGGCCTTGGTGAGTCCCGAACTCTGTTTGGCCCTTAATTTTCTTTTTGTGAGATGGAGTGTGTTGAATGAAAAGCTCCAGTCATTCATGCTTTGTAAGCCACATGAGTGCTATTGCCTTGTCAATAGTGTACTTGGCCATTGCACCTTCTCCATGACGTGGACACAGCTCCATTTTAAAGATGGAATAACTGAGGTAGAGTGAGCAATATGATACCAATACTTATTGTGCCAAGTTTTAAAATGGAGAATGTAATTTCTGAGACTTGACAGGAAGACAGCCAAGGGTAAGGCAACTTATGTGTGTACAAAGGAAACACTGGTGTTCAAGTAGAGCATGCCAGTATGGGAAGTTTGTGAGTACTGGAGTCTGATAGACATGGGTTCAAGTCTTAGCTTGGCTACTTATTGGCTCTCTGAACCTCATTGTCTTCACTTTTAAAACAGGAAAAATAATATTCATGTCACAAGGCTGAGATTAGGGTCACATGTGATACTACTGCTATAAACACTTGTCCCCAAAACATCTACCAGGTACCTAAAGTATGAGCCATACCCATTCATATCGGGTATTAAAACTTTCCATCTGATTTCAGATGTATCAGTTCCATCACTTCACAACTCTTAAACTTCAGTCCTTTCAACACCCAGCTCCACAAACCAACTTCAGATCTTTTCTGAGATGATGCTTCATATTTATTGTAGTATTTATGTATTTTAAAACCACTTAATGCATGTAAAACTGTGCTACCTTTCTTATTAGGTTGCTGTTTTTTTAATGTGTCACTAATGAAGTTTTTGAGTGTTGTGCCTCAACCTCATTTACCCATTAGGTTTGTAGCTTTTCTTTCACAGGATTGCATGTGCAGTGGATTTTAGGAACACATGCATTGTACTATAGCACTGCTGACTGTATGATGAAGTAAGGTGCCTAGCACAGTGCATAGTACAGAGTAAATATTCAAGTGCTCTCCACCCTCACTTTTTACCCTCATTTGATAACAAGTAAAGGACTTGAGTTGTCACTCTTGATTGTTATTAGGTAGAAAGGGGATTTATTAGAATTCTATAGTGATCTCTCATGAATAGGAGTATAACTTGGTTTCAGGAAGGCATAGTTACGACCTGTAGTTGTAAGAAACAGAAAACCCAATTCATACTTGTTAAGATGAAAAAAGGTTTATTGGTTTGTAACTAAAGAGTTCTTTGAAAAGTTGCTTTTGTCACAACTGGATAAAGGAACTGAAGCCATGCTACATCACTGTGACATGTTTCCATCTTTCTGCCCTGCCTCCTGCTGTGTTGACTCTGGTTTTAGGGAGGCTTTATCCTCATGGTGGCAAGATGGTGGCCAGCAATTCCTGGCTCACGTCCATGCAGCCTCAAGTCTGGTGAAAAAGAGAGAGGGCTTCTTTCTTCTAATCTTATCTGCCTGAATCCTGAGGTGTACTGGCCTAAGTGGTTCATATTCATATTCCTAAAATTATAATTGTGGCCAGAGGGATGCCTGTCCTCATCTGGCTAGGCTTGGGTGTCATACTGTCCCCCAGAACGGGATGGAGGGGATGGTCAGTTCTTATGCAAATGGCTCGGACTGAGAGTGGGAAAAGGGGAGGTTCTCCAATAGAAATTCAAAGTATTAGTACCTGAATAAGGAAGAATGAATATTGGACAGGCAAAAACAACAAACTTCCACTATAAAAAGTGACTCAAACCAGGGATATGGAAGCCATTTAGATTTTCTTTGCTACTTAATTTCTCTGCTTTTCTGAACCACAAAATCTTCATAATGGGCAGAATCTGCCAACCCCACACTTCCCAAACTATTGTACGGCCAGACAGCAGAAGGGAGTGAATACCCCAGTTCAAAAATCTAAAAGAAGGATTCTGACCCAGCTAGGATCAGGGGCCCATGTACATTCACATGACTTGAGTCAGACGTGGAGGTGTTGCTGTTTGTTTTATAAATAGACTGCCAGGAGCCTGCTGTTATGCCTACAGATGGGGAGACCAACAGGAATGGTCTTTGTGAGTCAGGTAGACTACCTAGTAGGTGTCCATAACAAGGCAGGCCTTCTCAGCTTGTTCTAATCTACCTCCACTGCTTTCAGGATTCAAGTACTCCAAGATGGTTAGCCCATGGTTAATTAAGTGAAAGAGGTGTGTGGAGATATACCTATTTGAGGCTAGAGTCTTCATCTTCTCCAAGCAGAGAATTAGTCTGCTTGGCCCCTTGGAGCCCCTTTAGAAGGATAGAGGGGAACACAGAGGAGTGGAGTCGGTGGTGGGTAGAGGCAGTCAGCACTATCAGCTTCTCCTACAAGTGACCCAACTTCTCAGCTTCTGTTTCACCTCCTGGCCCTGCTAGACTTGCTAATGAACAGTGATGCTGACTCATATCTTATAGAAGTCAGGTCACTGGGATGTTCTTTTTTCTGGGATGAGGGAAATTGGATCATAGATATTCCGCCTCAGACCAGAATTCGTGAGATATGAGAGCAGGAAGTAATTTAAGTTTATCGTTTTGGTCCATTTGGTGATTGTTTTGTGAGGCAGATTGTCATGATAGATCCAATTCTTCATTCTTTCCTGTATGCACTTTTTTCCATGTGACTTTGCAGTTTCTATCACCAAAGATGCAGGGCTATTTTCTTGCCTGTTAAGTTTGGTCTGGCCTGTGATTTTCTACAACCAGTCAAATATGGTAGAAGAGGCTATTGCCAGTTGTGAGCTTAGAACTGAAGAGCCCTTGTGTGTTTCTCCTTACTCTCTTACACTTCCACCATTGCCCAGAGAACATATTCAGACTAGTTTGCTGGAGTATGAAAACTGTGAAACAGAGCCGGGGTACCCAGTAACCCCATATGAGGTTATCGTAGATTAGTTGACAGTCAGCCAGTCCCAGATATGTGAATGAGCTGAGCTGACACTGGAAGATCTACCTAGATGATCCTATGCTAAGTCACTAATCAAAGATCTGGAAGCAAAATAAATGCTTGTTTAAAAAAAATACAGTATTTTTGGTGGGAGAGGGTGGTGTCTAAACCAGCATCGTTGTGGCAACATATAACTGGTATGTTTGGGATAGAGCTAATAGATCCACATATTGAGTATCTAATATGTGACAGATACCTTATGCATACTGCCTTCAGTCTCCCCAACACATTTAGATTGGTTGCATTTTGTAGGTAACTGAGATAAGAATTATAGAGGTTAAGTGACTTTCATAGGGCCACCTAGCTAGTAAAGGGTTGATTTGAGATAGCAAGACAGACATTTATCTCTATACCAATCTGCCTACCTCTCTGTGGTGTATCCACACCCAGAATTCCATGTTGTCAGTAGCTGTTAGTCCAAAGATCTTAGTAATTCAGAGTAAAGGGGGGAGGGCACTCTCATGGATTGTGTTATCCTGAGGTTGATTACATCTTACTGTAACTCTCAGTTTTAATAACTTCTACTCTGAGAACGTGGAATTTGTTGATAGCATTAAAAGACGTTTTTAAAAGGGTGAAGATTTGAACAGACAGTTCTTCAAAGATGACATATAAATGGCTGATCGCGCATGAAAAGATATGCTCAGCATCGTTAGTTATCGGGGAAATGCAAACTAAAATCATATTACCCATTAGACATCTAATGAGACATCACCCATTAAAATGGCTAAAAAGAGTGACAATTTCAAGTGATGGCAAAATGTGGGCCAACTAGAATTCCCGCACATTGCAGGTGTTAGTGGTACAACCGAAAGAGTTTGGCAGTTTCTTTTATGACGTTAAATCTGCATTTACCATATGACTCATGATACAGGTAAACGTGCCTATGCACAGACTTGTACACTAATGTTGCCACAGCTCTATTCAGAATAGTTTTAAACTGGAAATATCCTCCAATCAATCTTAAGTGAATGGGCACACTGCTTGTGAGATGTTACTTAATACTAGCCCTGGCTGGTGTAGCTCAGTGGATTGAGCGCGGGCTGCGAACCAGGCATCGCAGGTTCGATTTCCAGTCAGAGCACATGCCTAGGTTGCAGGCCATGTCTCCCAGCAACCTCACATTGATGTTTCTCTCTCTCTCCCTCCCTTTCCTCTCTAAAAATAAATAAAATCTTAAAAAAAAAAGAAAAAAAAGATGTTACTTAATACTAAAAATGAATAAATGACTGATACATGCATTAATATGTATAAATTCTGAAAAATTACAGTGAGGAAGGAGGTAGATATAAATGATTATTTACTATGTAATTCCATTTATATGAAGACACAAACTGACAAATCAAATCTATAGTGACTGAAGGCAAATAAGTGTTTTTCTGTGGCAGAGGATGGGGCATATATAAAGCTGGAACCCAAGGGGACTTTTGAGGTGTTGGGAATGTTCTATCTATATTTGAATGGTGGTGCTGGTGGTTAAACTGATGTATAAATTTGTTAAAAGCCATCAAAATATATAATTAAAATAAGTGCATGTAAGTATATAAATTATACCTAATAAAATTGAGTTTTAAAGAAACTTAAAATTATTTCTTTTGAAAGTCATATGGTTAGAAATTCCTGGGAGAGGGTAGATGGTGTGTCCTACTCAGCTCCCTGAAAGTAGGAGAAAAAAGCCCCCAGCTGCCCAAGACAACTCAGAACCAAGGACAGTACTTCAGCATTCAATGATAAAATGCAGGGAAAGCAGTTAGCTCAGAGCTTGGCAACAGAGTAAGCACTCGCTACAAGACACTTCAAAATCCTTTTAACGAATGCCTACTATGTGCCAAGTATCACGCAAGGCCCTATTTATATGCATTATTTCATTTTATTCTCACCAGCCACTATTATTATCCTCACTTTGCAGTTGAGAAATCAAGCATTTCCTCAGTGCCATTTTATAAGGCAAAGAAAAAAAAAAAGCAGGAAACAATGAAGCATGCATACACAGGTTAAACTTGAAAACACTAATCCTAGGTCTTAAAGTGGGGAGGGCATTCTTCCAGGGCGTCTGAAGGCGGAGTAGTCTTCAGGCAAGCAGATGTATGTGCTGGTGTGTGGAGGAGCTACAGGTACATTTTCCCAAACCTCTGGCAGATCATTTTTTACATACAAAATTACTTGTCAGGCAGCATTTTTCTCCCATAGTTCTCATAGGGTAGAAACAAGACTGTTACATAACACTCATCAGCAGTGTTGGTTTTGCAAGAACATCTGACCAAGATTGGGGGGTGGGCAGCAGCAGGAGAGGATGAAAATTATAGCTAAAAGAGCCTCGAAGGCTGAGGTTCAGTGCAGGAGGTTGGATAAGAAAATAGGGCACAGATGAACTCTTCTTATAGGAGATTGGGCAAAGGTGCAAGCTGGGAGCTCAAACTCTGGGGTCCTCACCTGCCAGCATCTTTTCCCTTCCACATTGTCATCACCACGGTTCTAGCCCCCATCTCTTGCCTGTACTCCAGAAGTAGCCTTTTAACTGGTCTTCCTTCTTTCAGCCTTTCCCTGTGTTGACCCTAGAGCTTTGTAGACATGTATCTGATTCTTTCACTGCTTCCTATCAAATGTATTAAACATTCTCTCAAATTGAACTTGCTTCATAAGCATCAAGTGTCAATCAAAATCTCGGCTTTGCTACATTACCTGTCTCTTTCCTTGCTTCTGGGTACCCCACAGAAGTATTTGCAGGTCTCTGTATGCACCATGCTGTGCTGAATGTTGCCTACATTGTTCCTTCTACCTAAATGCCCTTTCCTGCCTTAACTATCTCTCTAACTTCCAGATAGCCTCAAATCAAGACCTCAGGGGTCAGCCTCTCTTAGAGTCTTCCTCAGCTTTCTTCCCCCATTACACTTCCAGCTGTGTTAGAGATCCTTTCTCTGTGCTTCTATAGTATCCTTATTTCAATCCCTTATTAAAACTTTCACAAGGGAATATTCTGGTCTGTTCAATCATCCTGTAGGTTGCCTTCTTTTTTCCATTCTCTGCCTTTCCTCCATTTTCCTGCAGAGCAACTAGGATGATTATACTGAGGCCCACAAGGTCCTGTACAATCTAGCCCCTGCCCCTACTTTAACCTCATCTTATCCTAGTCCCCCTACTCCTGATCAGTCTTTTCCAACAACCCTGGCTTTTCTCAGGTCTTCCAATGTGTGCCATACTCCTTCCTGCCTCAGGGCCTTTGTATGTGCTGTTCCTAGGGATTGGAATGCCCTCATCTTTCCCCAAAGTTGCCTATCTCATGGTTAATTCATATACATCCTTTGGAGTGCAGCTTAATCATTTTCCCTGGGACAAGTTCTCTGAGATTTACTATCATCCTGCATGTTTCTTTAAATACATGTACTGACAATTGAAATTATATATTTGCTGATGTGATCATTTGTTAATTCTCTCCCTTACTAGACTATAAACAACATGGATGCAGAGACCATATGTCATGTCTATTTTACTCACCACTTAATTACGAGTGTCTGGCACATTGTAGAGGCTCAATAAATATGGGCCAAATGACTGAATGGCTCTTTCTACCTCATTCTCTTATTAATACCAGAAAATTCATAATATTAACCATAATACCACATGCTTCACTTTGCAAATGATTTTGAGATGCACTGTCTTATGTGATTCTACATGAACTTTCTAACAGGGAAATGAGTCCATTTTTCAGATGAGGAATTTAAGGTTCACAGAGGCTAAGTGACTTGCACAAGGTCATACAGCTGTTCAAGAACCTCCACCTCCAGCTCTCTGCACTCTCCTACTCCCAGCTTCATTGTTTGGAGAAAGACATGCCTTGATGATGTGTCAATGCCATGGGTTTGTTTATTTTCATAACTCATAGAGCAGATTGTGAGACTAGGGCAGGTGGCATATTCAGAGCCCAGAGAAAGCTACAGTATAATTCAGGCCCTTATTACATTACCCTTCAGAAGATGAATTGGAGCTGCCAAGCATTTGCCTAAATCAATAAGCAGCATGGCATTAACTAGTGCAAGGTTCATTTTTCCTTCCCAAATGAGGAGCAGTTGGTGTACAGGGAATGCACAAGCCCCACACACCTGTTCCTTGGCAATGACCGCAAGAACAAAAGATTCATAGAAAGAAGGCAGAATTGAGAGAACACAGGGGCTCTGGAGTCATACAGACCTGGCTTCAGATCCTCGTCCTGACAGTTTCCAGCTGTGTGACCTGGACCTTGGTTTTCTTATCTGAAAATTGGGAATGATAAAGCCATTTCTCATTATCCCCACTGGTTTTTGGTCTGCTAGATTTCCTTCTCTTCTGAGTCTTGTCCACTCCATCTATGTAATGTGTCCTGAATCTCTCTGCTTCTTGGCACCGTTTAGGCCCAAGCCACCATTATCTCTCTGTTGGTGGACTGCCATAGTCTCTTACCAGGTCTACCTAATTCTTGTTCCCTTTACAGTTTATTTTCCACACAGCAGCCAGGGTGGTCCTTTAAAACAAATTAAATCATCTTCAAATCACCCACTTGGAAACTCCTCACTGTGTGTCACAAGGTGGTCTTGATTTGGTCTCTGTCTTCCTTTCTTGTTCCTGTACCCCCTCCTCTGCCTTTATTGCCTTGTTCCAACCGCAATGGCCTCCTTTATATTCCTTAAAACACGTGACACTAGTCCCCCACCCCCAGGCCTTTGTACTTTTTACCACTACCTGGTGTGCTTGCTACTCTCTGTAGTGTTTGCATGACCATCTTCTTGTCATTCAGATTTCAGCTCAAATGCCACTTCTACAAATGGTCTCCTTTTGTAAAAAAGCTTTCTGCCCTTTGAGTCTCTTTCTTTTGCATCTCCCTGTTTAAATTTTTATAGCATTGATCACATTCCAAATGATCTCATTCATTTGCATGTTTTCATGTTTATGCCCTGACTCCCTCATTAGAATATAAACTTCAAGAGAGAGGGATATGGCCTATTTTTCCCTGCTCTACCATCAGTGCCTTATGCAGTGTCTGATGCATAAGACATCCCAACAGAATTTTTGAATTAAAAATATTGAAAAGTCACTCAGTGAATAAAGCTTCTTTTTTTCCTATCATACTAAAGTCTGAGGCCTCTTAGACGTAGATTTTTGGCAGGTGAATAATAAGCATATGATTTTAAGAGTTATAAGCAAACACTACTTGTCTTAAGCTGCCCTACTGAGCTTTGAAAGCCCCTTTCTAGAGTCAGCCTGACTTTTCTGGTACTTGGAATGGGGAACAAGTATGAGATCCTCCATCTCATCCCAGTTACTCCCAACCTGGAAATGTGTACCTCTGCTTCAGAGGTGAGTAACAGGTGTCCTGTAGAAGATACAAAGCCCTTCATCTATCCATCCATCCATCATTCACCTATCCATCCATCTACCCATCCATCCATTCATCCACTAAATATTATGTTGTTGGGGGCAGACTCTGTGTGAGTACTGGATGAAGTACCCAGGATGCAGCACACAACTTTTTCTCCCAAAAGCACACAGCCAGGTGAGCTGTCTTGGTGATGGCACTTTATCAGAGTGGTGTAGCTGTTCACAGGAACAGTGCTTGCACCCCAAAGTAGTTTCCTTTCATTATCCTCTCCACTCTGGCCAAATGAAACCTTCTTATTCAGCCAACCTGATGTCTAGTTTGCCTTTCTTTGATCTCCCTCTGTCATTATCAGGCTTTGCAACCTGCCTGACTTCTCTCCCTTGTCCAGTGTCAGACCCTGTTCTCTGTTCAGCTGTTCTCTTCCCTGTTAGAATCAGGCAGCCCCAGATAGGGCTTCTGTAGTACACACTCCACCCTTGCCAGCCATCCTGAGGCCTAGACTTGCAAACAAGGAGCTGTATGCAGCTCTACTCTGATTCTGTGCTTTGAAATCCTCATGAAGATCTTGGCTATTATAAATAATGCTGCTATGAACATAGGGGTGCATATATTCTTTCTGATTGGTGTTTTGGGATTCTTAGGATATATTCCCAAGAAATGGAATCAACAGGTCAGCCCAAATATCCGTCAGTAGATGAGTGGATAAAAAAGATACGGCACATTTACACAATGGAATACTACTCAACTATAAAAAAAGAATGAACTCTTACACTTTGTGAGAGTATTATACTAAGTGAAATAAGCTAGTCAGAGAAAGACAAATACCATATGAACTCACCTATATGTGAAACCTAATGAATAAAATAAACTGATAAAAAATAGGACCAGAGACATGAACACATGGAACAGACTGAGAGACCTCATAGGGGTGGAGGGTGGGATCACTAGAAGAGATTAGCCAAAGAATATGTATGCATGTATGCATATTCCATGGGCATAGACATCAATATGGTAAAGGCAGGGTGGAGGGCTGTGTGGTGCAATACATGGGTAGAGGGGGCAAAAGTGGGGAAAATGGTGGACATCTCTAATGGTGTCAACAATAAAAAAATATCCTGACACAGAGTTTGTTTTAATGTAAGGTTCTGAGGCTCTGATCAAGTTTCAAAACCACTGATCAGATCGAATGAATGCACAGGCCAGATTCTCCTCATTTCAGCACAATGTCAAAACAGAGCCTAGGCTGACAGTTCTCAGAGTACATGAGGCTTACTGAGGAAACTTGATAAAAATACCAGTTCCTGGGCTTCCCGTCCATGAATTACAATTCAGTATGTGTTTGATGGGACCCAAGAATCTGCAATTTTCACAAACTACTCAGGAATTCTGATATAAGTCCAGGCATTGATATCAAGAACATTTAACAGAGGTTAAGACATACACACCATCCAGTCATCAAGGTCTTGGAGCATCTTCTCTCCTCCTGAATTGGACTTTAAGATGCTTCTGTTTTTTTGTGCACCCAAAATTGACATCTCTCTTCCTGTGGCATAAAGTCCAAACTCCTTAGCCTTCTATAGGCTGAACTCACTGCTCCAATAGCCTCCTCCAACACCGCATTCCTCTTTGAACCCATGCTCTGTAGTCTAGAGCCTTGCACTTGCACATTAGGATTTTTGCTTTCCTCTTTGCCAAGAATAGCTTAAGCTTGTTGAAGTTTTGCTGACTGCCCCTTCGAGGCACAACCTTCAGTTCCTCTCCTCCAGGAAGTCCCCTTGGTATTCCCCCCAGCAGAATCAATCTCTGTCCCTCTGGCTCCAGCAGCACATGGCTTGCTTCTCTGTTTCACTTCACCGTGCCTGCTCCCCTATCCTTACTTGTTTACCTACCTTGTTTCCTCTGAGACTATACAGAGTTTATATCATGCCCCAGAACTTAGCTGGCTAAAAAAAGTGTGTGTTTATGGATCTTGAATGAAAGGAGAGGACCCCATTTAGAGCTTGCTTGGGCACTGACGTATGGGGTTTTGCAGACTCTACTTGTGATCTACCTTACCAGATGGAGTCTGAAAATCCTGTTGAGGGTAAGGGCCCTAGAGGAAGTTGAATTTAGTTCTCCAGTTTCTGACAGCCACCTGTCAAATCCGCATGGTGCTTATGTGTGGCTGGAAGAACTTAGATTAAGAAAGATATGGGTTTGAATCCCAGCTGTGCTGTTTACTGGCTGTCTGACCTTAGGCAAGGCACCATACCTCCCTAGACCTTGGTTTTCTCACACGTAAAATGATTGCTTTAACAAAACAAATATTCACTGAGTACCTACTAAGTGCCAGCACTGAAGTAGGTGCTGGTTGTGTGGGAGTGAATGAAGTGGACACAGACCTTAGGGACTAAGGACTCCAAGCCAGTGACTTTAACAATTAGGTCTATGGTTTCAATGCAGAGAGTGGACTTCAAGGGAAGGTGTCCCCAAGAAGCTGTGGGGCTGAGACCAGAAGGCAAGTATGAATGGCAGAGGAAGGCATTACAGAGGATTCCAGGCAGAGGCAACAGTGTGTGTGAAGACCCAGAGGTGGGTGGGGACCTGGTTAGGGAGTTGGGGGGATGAAAGGGGACATGCCGTGATGTCTCAGCACGTGCTGACTTGGTATACTGGTGGCTCCCAGAAGGATACTAGGGTGGTAGACAAGTGATCACTTAAAATCTCACGGAAAATCTTATTTTAATAGTATTCTCTTTACTTTTGGCATGTTTAAATTTTTCCATCATAAAATGTCAAGTAAGAATGAATACTGTTGTTGATGCTTATAGTCTCCAGTTGAAAAGCCATGTGAATGTTGCATGGGGCAGTTAAGCACATGCACTTTGCACCCCTGATGCCTGTTTGCGTCCCTGCTCTTGGATTACTAGCTCTGTGACCTTGTGCCAGTTCCTCGTGCGTCAGTTTCCTGATCTGTATTATAGTACTTACTACCTTAAATCATTCTTACAGAAATTCAAGATGTTTGTTATTATTAATGGAAATAAATTAAAGTTTTAAAATTCATTTAGGTCAAATGTGAGTCAATATAAAAATGTTTGTTTGAGTACTTACTAGGTATTGTTCTATGTATTTTACACATCTCACTGAATATGCACTGTGACGTGGGTGTTACTAACTCAGTTTACAGGTGAGACAGATAAATAGTTTGCTCTGGGTTGTGCAGTGAATAGCAGAATAAGGATTTCAGTGCTGGCATTTGGCCCAGCTCCATTCACCACCATTACACCGTACTATCTTGGATTAAATAGTACAGACGGTCCATGGACACAATATGTGTAATGAATGGCTTGGCTGTTCACTCAGGTATTCACTCAAGGACTATTTATTAAGCATCTACTGTGTGCCTAGCTCCATTGCAAATGCTGGGGTTACAATAGTAAACTGTAAGTCTCCAGCAGAGCTTCAGTCTCCCGGTGATAAATCAGTAAACAAAGACATAAACCAGATAATTTCAGACCCAGATAAGTTCTGTGAAGCAAATAAAGCCTGATAATGGGATAGAGAGTGAGTGGAAAGCTTTTGTTTGGCTGCCCCTGTGGGAGAGGCCACACAAAAGCCTCAGTGCCTCAGTGCCTCGGGAGGAAGGTTTTTGTTTTGTCTCCCCTGCTACAGCTTGTCTGTCCTGATAAGCCAGGCCACGTCACTATTATGAATTCAATCCAGATTTCAAGACGGTCATGCCTATTAAGTCAGATCTTCCGATGAGTGTACAGAGCACAGATTTATTATATGTCAATGTTTGTTTAAATTTGTAACTCTGTCACAGTGGAATTGAGGAGGTAGCCTCCAAATAATCATCAAAGCCCATTCATTTTCTCCAAGTGTAATAGCATGTTAATCAGACATCACCAAGAAGCTGAGGTTCAGAGGTGATGCTGATCTGAGACAGATACGTTATCCACCTCCTGCTCCTTTGCTGGGAGAGTCAAGTTTCCTCCGTGGCTGTCCGTTGTACATAGCCTTGTGTTGAAGATAAATGCAGAATCACAATGTGTTTGAGCCAGAGGGGAGCCTATTGATGGAGGCTGTATCTTCCGAACCTAAATTCAGGCCTTATCTGGGTTGACAAAAGATTTTTGAGCTCCTCTAAGAGTGAGAGGCAGTCTGGATATGGAATCCAGACTCCCAGTGGGCAGAGTTTCTAAGTGGTTTGGGGGCTGTGTGAGAGAGAGGGTTTCCTGGGCCTGCCCTTGGAGGAGCCAGGATGGATCCTTGCTCTGATTTTGTATCGTGAATTCTCTTTTTCTCATCTTCCAAAAAACAGAGCTCAGAGAAGATGTGGCTAACCAATAATCACACAGTGAGTTATTGAGGAAACTAATATTCCCAACAAAGCAGTCAGGCAATGTCTCATGAAAGGGAATTCAACTGAGCCTCCTCCTGTCTGAATCCCTCCCTGGCTCCCCATTGCTCCAACAAGGGTGGTTAAACTCCTTACTCTAGCCTGTAATACCCTGTGTGATCTGGCCTTGGTCTATTTTGACTTTTCACTTATCTCATCCCTCATAGTTTCTAAGGCAGCCACCAGGAACTTCTTTAAATTCCTTAGACATTTTAGGCTCTCTTCCACCTTCAGTAGTATTATTTCTTCTATCAAAAACACACTATCTCTACACCTGATTAATTTCCACTCATCCTTCATGCTTCCGTCGCAACATTGTTTCCTCTAGGATGTCTTCCTGGCACCTCTGGGTTAGACTAGCCTCTTCTGCTCTGTCTTCTCATTATACCATGTACTCCCCTCACATATTCCTCTGCCAGTACTGGACCCAGAAAAGAAACCAAACAAACAGTACTGATGTTGAAGATGATGGCTAGTGTGAGGTTCTCTCTCTAGTGGGTCTGATTTGGTATTTTCTGGAAAAATAAACTGAGGAAGGCTACAAGTTTATCCCATGAGGACTCCCCCAACTTCCAGCTCTTTATCCTTGCCTTGATTTAATGTCTCTGGGGTAGTGTTTTGAGACTTACACTGGCAGTTTTCTCATAAAGCTTTCTCTGTCCCTTCTGCCTATCATGGGAAAAAAAGTAAGCCAGCTCACTCCCTGCCACTGTCTAGAATTCTGCCTGTCCCTCCATCAGTCAGACCATCAATCCATGATGCCTCATCCATTGTGCAGAAAAATCAGCAAAATTTTGTGGAGTCTTTGGGGACAAAGACAGGACCACCAGCTGTGACTTCCAGTGCTGGGACATACCCAGCTCCAGATTGTGGTGGATTTGCCACTCTTATTTCAAACAATTTTTCTTAGGCAATAGAGGGAAGGAAGTTTATAGTCTGCCTGCTTACCCAGTGTGTGGGAATTAGCTTTGTGATAGTAGCTTTCTGGAGGGTGCCAGAATGTTACTGCATAATAGTTCTTCTCTTCAGAAAAAGAATAAACACAGACTATCCCCAGTAGGGCCATCTGAGAAATGTGACAAGAAATAAACATATATCAAGTACCTCCCCAGTGCCAGAATCTGTGCTAGATTATTAACATTCCTTATTTCACTTGAGGCTCACACAGTCCTGTGGGCTTAATACAACTAATAATATTCAATAATAAAATCACTAAAGCATCCTGAGCACTTGCCATGTCCCACACCTTATGTTGGGTGCTTAAAATGCATCATCTCCTTGGATCATTACCACCTCCCTGTAAAGTGGAAGTTATTAATGTTCCTTCATGTAGAGAGACATAGAAATGTAGAGAAGCTAGGAAACATGAACACTTTTACATCATCTGTAAGTGGGATTCAAACTCTGTCCAGCACACTCCAAGGCCTGTGTTATTTTCAGTGTCCCGTACTCCTGTTTAATGGTTAGCTGAGCTGGTCACCCAACATTTTGAGGCTTCATGAAGGATATCATCCCAGGAAACAACCCTGTATACCAGAAATTTCTTGAGATGGATTCAAAAGTCTCAGCTTTAAGGTAGCATGTCTATAACATGTGCAAGCTTAATAACTCATTTCTTATTTGTTTCCCTGTATAAACTCTGTTGTGTTGATAAATGGCCTATCTCAAAATACAATATAATGGTGGCATAACAAGTGATTTCTTTGATTTTGCATAACTCAAAGTCAGATGGGATTATCAGAACTTCTGATCACCATGATAAAGAGGGCAAATGTTTACGTCACCCAAAGCACATTCAGGCATCTCTTGAGTGTGCAGTTCCTAATAAGCTTTGTGAGCCATTGAAAGTAACTTAATTTCAGCAGCATTTGAAAAAGTACTTACAGCATTTTGAAAAAGGACTTTTTGGGTGTAGGAGTTCAGCAAGGAAGCTCTGTTGGAGACAATCTTTGGACTTTAAGAGAACATCATAGCAGTTAGAGATAATGAGATCTAATTGATCAACTATGTGGAACTTTTAACTGAGTAGAGCATTCAAACATGAGGAGTTAATTATTCAATTATCAAATACATTCACTTATTCATTTAATGGTTCATTTTTCCTATTATTTATTGACTGATTCTGTCATTTAACTCTTTAACCTGTTAGTCATTAAACAAATGTTTCTGGTCTAGTCTGTGAGGTACTGAGTTCTCTTTGTTGGGGAAATATTCCAAGTTATACTAGAGTTCAGGGCCCAGAGACCAAAAAAGGAGGCAGACAACTCCAGAATTCAACAAAAAATTTGCTAAGGGAACTTACTGACTGAAACTGAATCTTGGGCAGCAGCAAGATAGTGGATTTCCACACCCACATGGGAATGGGGCTTGATAGATACAGCCTGCATGAGCACAGGTGGCTTGTCCAGTGGTATATTCCAAAGCAGTAAATAACTTAGTGGGCCTCCTTAGTTATGTAAAAAAATTCTTTCAGGTGATTTGGGCTTGTGCCCCATGGCTGAACTGGTGGTCAGTGAAAGCAACTTATTTCTTAAGATCGTGTTTGTCCTGTCAAGTACTAGACACTATTTCATCTTAAAAGAAGTGTACTCCTCATTCCAGGCTCAGCAGGCACTAGCCAGGAATTATTGGCAAATCCAAAGGCTTGAGCAGCCATTAGAAGTTTTGGTTAGCAGTTAGTGTGGGTGTGTTGGGTTTACAGGCTTTCTCTTGGTATTTTGCCAGGTGGGTTTCTAAGAATTATGGAAGTATTTCTTGGCTCAGGAAAAACAAACATTGATGAACAGTCCCAGACTGCTCTGGGTTAGAAGTTAGAAGTTAGCATACCTGGGCCATGGGATGGCCCTGCTCCTTAACAACTGTGCTTTTTCTGGTGAGTTGAACATCTTTAAGTCTCACCTTCCCCATCTGTAAGATAAGCAGATGTTCCCAGCCCTGTCTCGGCATATGGTCAGCCCTCCATAGGGAATCACTTCCTTTGTTTCTCTTCTTCCAGGCTTGAAATGAGAATTCACCAAAAAATGACCCAGTTTGGTTTGCTCTGGACACACTGGGGAGGAAAATGTGTCCTCTCTGTTCTGTTCCCCCCTTGATTACTGACAGTGGTGAGGGAGCAGGAGATCGTGGGACTAGCTGCAGGTGTGATAACTAAAACAAGAACAGCTCTTGGCAGCATGAACTTCTTCTGTGTCCACAGGTTAAATCTTCCCTGTCAAGAGGGGAAAATTAGACAAAGGAAACATTCTGAAAGGATAATGAGACTTCTTCCTACTGTTTTTCTTCCTGGGACTGGTGCAGTCGAAATGTCCTGGCTTTACTCTCCTTCCCCAGCTCAGCTCATGCTGCCAGCTGATTGTCACCTTGGACAATGTTCATTTTTGGAGCAGGATGACATGGGGTCAGATCATCTTTCTCTGTGGCTTGTTACAGCACTCGGAATCGCACTTTTGATATTTTTCTTTGATATTTGTTTTATCATTTGTCCCTACACATATCTTATGCATCTTCTCAAATAGAAAAACAACATCTAGAAATTTGTTCTGAAGAAATCAGCTGGGAGGTGGCAAACTAAATGTCTCAAAAAGGGAATATTACATAAATAAAATATTATGGCACTGTATCATGATTTAGAATAACTACTGACATGGAAAGATATCTGCAATGTATTGTTAAGTTTTTGAAAAGTATGGTTACAAAACTGTAAGAATAATATGATCCTACTTGTGATAGGGAGAGAGATATGGGTAGATGTGTAGATATACTGATGTATAACAAAATGTTAAAGTTAAATCTCTGAGTGGGGATATTATGGGTACATTTTATTTTTTTCTTTCTACACTTGTCCATAATTTTTAATTTTCTACAGTTATCACATTTTGTATTTGTAGTAAAAAAATGTGTAAATACTATCATAGAACCTAAATGGGGAAACCAAAGCATAGAGACATTATCTGTTTTTCTTTAGTGTCTTAACAAACTGGTGATAGGTTAGGCTTCTATGTGATATCCTGTCTCCTAAAGATCTGTCAAGAAGAATGCCCCAGAAAAACCCCAAGTATTTTGCCATGTCTGTCTCATAAGTAAGTCTCTAAATGTAGAAGTAGTAATAACTCAGTGTGCTCTGGAGTTGCTTTACCACTCCTTAGCTGTGTGACTTTGGGTATCAATTTTATCTGAAAAATGGAGTTAATAGTAATCACTATCACAAAGGAGGATTCCATGAGATGATGCTTTAACATGCCCCAGTTTGGGGTTCAGAAAATATTACTCTCTATGCCATTATCTCTTACTACCCACCTTATTTTATCTCTGTGCTTTCTTTGTTCTCTTCCTCTTCCTCCTCCGCTGCCTCCTCCTTCTCTTCCTCTTCCTTCTTCTACTTCCAGTGGCAAGAGCAGTGATTGTGCTGGAGCAACATGGTTTAAACAAACAAGGGAGCAAATCAAGGTAAATGTTGGAAGCTCATCCCTATTTTCAGAGGGAGGACTACTCTGAATTAGAGCCCAATTTACCCTTAGTCATACCCCATCCATTTTTGTGTCATTAAAGCATTTTTAGACTTTTAATACTTCTCATTGCAAACCTTAAAGACCTGAGGAAGGACCAAGTAAATCTAGCTTGCCCACCGATGCTAGAAATCTCTAGTCATTAAAAAGTAATAATAAACTAAGAAAAGAAGAAATAAGCAATATTGTATAAAACTCCAAATTGGAACCCAATCTCTGAAGAGTTTTAGGCTTCCATGAGTGATTTAGTGATTTCCCCTCTTCCTTCTGAATATACATCTGGGCTGTGGGAATGAAATAGTTCTTCTGTAATAACTCTTGGTGAACATGTCACCCAAACTGTGTAGCTCTAAGGATGATTAAAGATTATATGTGAGGGAGTGAAAAAATAAGGCCAAGGAGTTCTTTTGCCAAGCTGTGTCTTCCGAGAGCTCTACAGTCACTATGGAGGGCGATTCCTCCCTTACTCCACCCTGGTTGATGAGTAATGGCTCAATCACATCTCAAATATTCGAGGCTGCCGGCTGCACTGAAATAATTGGGTCTTGAATCCAATCTATGGCAAAAATACAACTGACTGCCACACATGGGGTAAAAACCTTATTCAAATGACTTCACCAAACCCAGAAATCCATATGGCACCAAGTTGCTGGAGAGTCATTTCTGTTTGCCTGGATTAAGTTAAATTCCTTTAACCGTATGCTGCTCTTTTCCAGTAGCAGCTAAACCTCAAACATACTAATGGAAAAACAGATTAAAAAAAAATGCTACCTGAGCCAGGCCCTGTGCTACATATGTATTTGGTCCTTTCAGCCCTGCTCAGTGTGGGTCTGGTGATTCTCATTCATGGCTGGGGAAACTGAGGCTCAGAGAATTTGAGTTACTCAAGTTGATACAGCTATGAGAAATCAAGAAATCATTTAGCAGTCCTTTCCCTCTCTACTCCCCGCGTGCAGTCCTCTCTCAGGTACTGATGACTCATCTCCATGATATAGTTTATACCTGATGGCTTCCTTTCACCTCTACTACTTTCACCCAGTCCGTCTCCATCACCTGTCACCTGAACTATAGCCAGTGCCTCCAATAACAGGTGGGTCTCTCTGCCGCCATTCTAGCCCCTTATTAGAACAATTCTCCATGTGCTCATTTTGACTATATCATCCCATTATGGCCTGCTTCCAGAAGTTTCCCATCCACCAGGGTTAAGTGTGAACCCCTCCTCATCACCTCCTGCTCTACTTAGCCTTGGCTGACTCCTTTTTTCCTCGTTGTGCTCAGCCTCCCTCATATTTCTTCATAGACCTTAAACCCACCAAGCTCCTTTCTGCCTCAGTCACTTCCCGTTTGTACCTTCTCTTCTTCCTCCCTGGAATATTCTGCCTCCAGATGTTGGACGTGGCTTCACCATCAAAGTCTTTGGTTACATATCACCTCACCAACAGATCTTCCATGACAACCCCAGCCAGATAAGTCTCACCTCTTCACTCTTAGTCACTCTCTTTCACATAACCTACTTTATGTTCTTTACAGCTCGTATCAATCCCTGTTATTATTAATATTTACTTACATATAGGTTTAATTTTATGTCATCCTATTAGAATGTAACTTCCATGAGGACAAAAATTAGGGCTGCATGTTTCTCACATATGGAACAATGCCTGACACTTAGTCTGAATTCAACGGTCATTTGATGACTGAATAAATTATTCCAGTCTTGGGTTTGGAAAACATGGCCATTCTGTGTCATCAGCTCTTTTTTCAAAATGCACTTTTTATTTTAGAACAGTCTTAGATTTACAGAATTGTTATGAAGGTAGTACAAAGAGTTCCCATGTACCTTGCACTCAGTTTCACCTACCTATTATCAACATCTTACATTAGCATGGTACATTTGTCACAATTAGTGAACCAATATTAATACACTGTTATTACCTAGTCTTCATTTTATTCAGATTTTCTCATTTTTCCCACAGTGTCCTTGTTCTGTTCTAGGATTCAATTCAAGGCACCACCGTACATTTAGTTGTCATGTCAACCTAGACTACTTTTGGTTATCATAGCTTCTCAGATCTTCCTTGCTTTTGATGATCTTGAAAGTTCTGGGGAGAACTAGTCAAGTATTCTACAGAATTTTCATCAATTGGGATTTGTCTGATTTTTCCCCCTCATGATTAGACTGGGGTTTTAAATTATTGGTAGAAAGCACACAGAGGTAAAATGCCATTCTCATAGCATCGTATCAAGGGTACATGGTATCCATATGATTCAGCACTGTTATTGACCTTGATTTCTTGGCTGAGGGAATGTCATCAGGCTTCTCCCCTTTCCATACTATGGTTCTGGAAGGAAGTCACTATGCACAGCCCACACTTAAGGATGAAGAGTTATGATCTCCCTGTTGAGGGTAAAGTATCTACATTATTACTTGAAATTCTTTTGCATGGGAGATTTGTCTATTCTCTCCCATTTATTTATTCCTTCAATAATTTATTCATATCAGTGTGGACTCACAGGTATTCATTTTATACAATGAGTTATAATCCAATATTACTTTACATTTTTTGTTGGTCATGTTGTTCCAGCTTTGGCCACTGGGTGTTCTTGGGGCTCCCTCTTCTGTCCCTTTGACATACCCCCACCAATACAGGGTTGCATTTTCAGTACTTCCGTAGCTCTGTAGCCTCCTCTGGTGTCTGTCCTAGTCCTTAAACCAGCCATTTCTCCAAGGAACCCTAGTTCCTTTTATTGGAGAATGGCATTACAAACCAAGATTGGGTGCTAGCTCCTAGGATTTTGAAATATTGTCATGTATATTACTGTAGAATAAATGCTTAGTGCAGCTTAGTTATAACAGATTTTTCTTTTTCAATTAAATTTATTGGGGTGACATTGGTTTCTATAACACATCATCTCTATATTGAATTGTGTGTCCACCACGCCAAGTTAAGTGTCCCTTTTCATCACCATTTTTCCCCCTTTACCCTCTTCTATCTATCCCTACCCCATTTCCCTCTGGTAATTACCATAAGTTGTCTGTGTCTATAAGGTTTTTTGTTTTCTTTTTTGCTTAATCCCTTCATCTTTTTAACTGGGTGTCCCAATGCCTCCACCCCACCAGCTGTCAGTCTGTTCTTTGTATCTATGAGTCTGTTTCTATTTTATTTATTAGATTTTACATATATGTAAAATCACATGGTACTTGTCTTTCTCTGACTGGCTTATTTCACTTACAATAATACTCATTAGCTCTTAAATTCTTTATTCTCACTTGATTTCATTTAAGTTTATTGGGGTTTAGGAGTGTGAACAAGCTTGCCATCAAACAAGGTGCCTCCATGCTTAGTAATGTTTTTCATTCTGAAATTTGCTCAGGACCCTGCCTTGTGAGATGCTTTGGCACAGAAGACAGGGTGAGCAACTCTGCTGGGTTGCCTAGGACTAGGGGTTTTCCTCAAATGTGGGACTTTCTGGGTTAAAACTGGGATAGTCCCAGGCAAACCTGCAAGGTCAGTCACCACAGCGAGAGGGGACCTGCTAACCTGACAATCCAAGCTTTCGCCATTGCTTTTGTCTTTCTTCTTAACTTTGACCACTAATCAAGGGTCGTAGAAATACTATCAGTTCAACCTTTTGGTTTAAACACTGACCTTAGGCAAAACATTTAAGGATCCTTAGCTTTGCCATCTGTGAAAATGGGGATAATAATGATCTTTACTTTACAGGTTGGGTGTAAAGACAAGATAAGAAATACGTTTGCAGAGCCCACTGCCAGCTCAGTACTGGGTGCACTTTTGACCCTCAGTGAATGTTATTCCCTTTCGATCCTTTTGCCTTTTTGTGTAACACTGAACTTTCCTAAGCAGCAAATAAACTGTTCTATTTTAAATTCCCTGATATTTCTGGGAACCAAGGAGCCTTGTAAGTCATTTGACCACACACACAGTCATGGAAATTCTTATTGGCAAATCAAGGAGAATGCCTTTAACTTTCCTTCACAACTTCCTTTTAAAAATAGCTGACAAATTTGACTTATTTTCAGGGTAACAGTTGCATTTTGTTAAGAAGGCTTTGTGAAACTCCTCCGGAGATGGTTGATTAAAAGGCACAAAACGAATTTGGATGATATGGGGAGGGTTTAGATTTGCCTCAAGGCAAATGCTTAGATAACAGAGAAATGTTTAGTGTGGGCTACCTCTGTCTTGCCTCTGCTAGCCTCTCCAACCCCATCTTGACCTATGTTTCTCTCACTCTTTGCTTTTCAGTTAGGCCAATCTCCTTTCAGTGCTTGGAAATTCTCGTACTTTCTGCTGCCACAGGGACTTTGCACATGCTGCTGTTCACTATTCTCTCTAGTCTAACCCAAGTCAGCTTTTACTTGTCCTTCAAATTTCCATTCAGATAGCTCTTTCTTAGGGAAATTTTCCCTGATATCTCCAAGTCAGATCCATTTATCCTACACTCTCAGTGTCTCAATGGTCACAGATACAAGTTTACACTTACAAAGATGCTCTTGGGCTTATGATGGGGTTACATCCCAATAAACCCATCAGAAGTTGAAAATATCACAAGTCAAAAATGCATTTAATATACTTAATCTACTGAACATCATAGCTTAGCCTAGCCTACCTTAAACACTTACGTGCCCAACACTATAGCTGGGCAATTCTCTTGAGTTTTATCTCAAAAGTAATCATCTTCCTCTTCTCACCAGAAGCAGAAGACACAGATACATGTTTTGTAGACTTGATGGGATGCAAAAACACAAAACACAATATGTAAATAATATTGGCAACATAGTACACCATAGAGTATTGGCTGTTTACCCTTGTGATCGTGTGACTCTCTGAGGGCTCTGGCGCGCTGCCACGGTCTAGCATCATGGGAGAGTGTTGTACAGCGTATTGCTAGCCTGGGAAAAGATGAACATTCAAAATCTAACATATGGTTTCTGCTGAATGTGTATTGCTTTTACACCATCATAAAGTCAAAAAATGTAAGTTGAAGACCTCTGTATTTATCCTTGTTAAATTAATAGCCCCTCCCCCCACTTTGGCCATCATCATCATAGCTCACACTTTCAGAATTCCTTCGCTGCGGCAGGCACTGTTTAAGACATTGCACCCATGTTAGTTTGTATAATGCACACAACAACTTTATGAGTAGACTTCATGTCTATGCCTGTTGAATGGATGAGGAAACTGAACCACATAGAGAAGGTTAGTGATTTCCTCAGACCATGCTTGAAATAAGTAGAACTGGGATTCAAACTCAGGCATCTTTGCTTCAGAGTCTGTGCTGGTAACTACTGTGCTGTTCTGTTTCTTTGAGCTCAGTGGGAGGAGTGTCCACATTGAAATTTGCAGTGCCTCCTGTCGTCCAGTTTTAGCACAACATCTAACATACACTAAGTTCCACCTACTTTGTGGGGGTGAATGGGTGTCTCTCTCTCTCTCTCTCTTTATCTCTCTCTTTTGTGTCAGGAGGCCCCTATTTTTTTTTTTAGTTTTGCTGATGATCACCGGAAAGTCTCCTGGCTGCCAGTTTTATGAGAACTATAATGTGACTATGTTGAACCTGTTGAAAAATGAGTCAGCATTCCACTCTGATTCACAAAAGTTGAGGATAATTCTAAATTCACCTCCCTGCCCACCCACCCTACTTCCTTTACAGCACCCTGGAGGCTGTGCGGCTGGTACCCAGAGAAACACTGAAATACATTCTCAGGCAACAGAGAAGTGACCAGAGGGTACAACAAAGTTAATGTTCTCTTATTTGTTATTCAACTAAAGTATTTTAGAAAAACCTTTTTTGGGGCTCAGCTGAGAGCAGAAAAACTACCAACTGTCTTTGATAACAGCCAGTGAGAGCCTTTGCTGAGTGGAGGATACAGGAGTTGCAGACTCTTGTTGAGGCCATAACACATGGTTTTCATGATGCTTGGGACAGTGTGCTTGCAGGGTGGCAGATCTGTCTCTCTCAGTAGACTGTGAGTTCAAAGGGGGCAAGGACTTGGCATGGCCTTCCTAGGGCACAGGTCAGGGCCTGGCATGTAGCAGGTGATCAGGAAATGCTGGCAGAGTGAATGTGCAAGATAGAGGGGTCATAGGTTTAAATGGGATCAGCCCTGAATTCCTTACACCAGGGCAGCAGAAGAGCAGGGAAAGCATTCCTCAACACTAAATGACAGGAAGTGTGCTGGGGGATGCTCACTCTGATGCAAGAGGTGACGGCAGGAGAAGGACAGAAATGGAGGTGAACCAGGGTTTGTCTACGAAAGGATCTAATCACTTCATAGGAGCCTGAATGCAAGGAAATAAAAGCCCACCTGCTAAATCCACTTCTCCTGGTCCAACAGATAAGTGTTGGCCCATCTATGCTGACATCACCTATTGGTATCAAGGTCAAATGGGTAGATGGCGTTAGATACGGAGAGGGACTTGTATTCACTGGGTAAAGAGAAGATTACATCAAAATCAGTTATGGGATGGCAAAATCTAGTGGGTAACAAAATAGTATGGCTCTGGAACCAGATTGCCTGAGTCCAGTTCCAGGGTCTGCTTCTTAATGAGCTCTGTGGTCTTAGCCATTACCTTACCTCTCTCTGCCTCAGTTTCCTCCATTATAAAGTGTACCTTCTGCCTTACAGTGTCATGGTTGAGGGTTAGATGAACCCATATACACGGAAGTGCTTCGAAGACTGCCATGCACAGCTGTGAGTGCTACATAGACAGTAGCTTATTAGGGTGTGAAAGGGGTACTTGAATTAATGCAACAAAAGCTTCTTTTTTGTGTGACTGGTTAAGCCTCCAGTATTATCAGGAAGAAGTGAGAGAAAGTAGACACAGAGAGGCTTGAGGAGATAGAGTCTGGCAGGTTGGTAAGTTAGGTTGGAGATGGGCTCTGTGGTACGTTAGCTATGAGACTAGTGAAAGAGAGTATGAATTTTGGAGGCTGGGTCATGAAGAAAACAAGTTTGGAAAGGATACTACAAACCTAAAGTCCAAGGAATTGGCCATGGTGGTATGGCCCTGCCAGAAAAGGGCGCTACTAAAAATGAGTAGGTGATACCC
This sequence comes from Tonatia bakeri, assembly GCA_004024845.1. Classification (NCBI taxonomy): domain Eukaryota; kingdom Metazoa; phylum Chordata; class Mammalia; order Chiroptera; family Phyllostomidae; genus Tonatia; species Tonatia bakeri. Next base: position 61,247 of record PVIA01002679.1, on the reverse strand, counting down.
TTCCTGGGGCTGAGGGCTTGTACTCAGCCAAGGCTCCCAGAGTGCAGAGCAGAGGAATATTCATGAGCCTCAGTGGTCTTTGCCTTCCACAAGGCAGCCTGCATGGAACTGGGCTCTCACTTATGGAAGGCAAGCACCTCAGTCTTTCAGAGGTCTGGCAAATTTAGGAGGTAATGTTTTTCAAACCAAGAGTCACCAATTTCCTGTATCCTGATTACCTGGAAGCCTTGTTAAAAATGCAGATTCTTGAGCCTCACTACAGACCCACAAATCAGATTTTGGGGATCAAGGGCCTAAGAGTCTGCATTTTAAATACACTCCAAGGGGATTTGATATCGTACACAGTTTGAGAACCACTACTCTCAACCAAAAAGGTTTTTCTAAAATACCTTAGTTGGATAACAAATAACAGAATATTAGCTTTGTTGTACCCTCTGGTGACTTCTCTGTTGCCTAAGAGTGTATTTCAGCGTTTCTCAGGGCGCTGTAAAGGAAGCACCCTGAGAACCACTGGGTGGCCATGGAGGTGAATTTAGAATTTTGGGGTTTGTTGAGGAGCTGCATGATGAGAGATCTTGTCATTGCTCATTGAACAGTGATTCTTAATCGAGTGCACCTCAAAATCGCCTGAGGACCTGTTTCCACATATAAATATGCAGCTCTCACTCCCTGGAGATTCTGATGCAGTAAGGCTGGGGATGAGGCAGGGACCAGACACATAAATTTTTGGGGAAAATGCTTTGTCAATGATTGTGTGAATACCAACTTGACTGGCATATTGTCTGTTGATAATAATACCTGAAAGGTTTTTTTAGAAATGTAGGTTCTCAGGCCTGGCCCTAGAGTTACTGAATTCGACTCTACAGGAAGGTGTGATTCTTAACTTGTGTGAATTTTGGGATGCAAGGTACTGCCCTGAGCCTGTTACTCAGGGACAAACTGTGGTTACAGCAAAGGGAATTTATTTCGACAAATACCACTACATTTAGCACTTGAGGTTCCTTTCTTTATTTATTCACACAACCATCGAAATGGGTGTTCGTATCACTCCCATTTTACAGATGAGCAAAGTGAGGCCTAGGGCGGAAAGCCATCATGCCGGGATGAACATGCCAGAGCCACAAAGATCCTCTCCCCAAGCCCAATATAGCTGTAGGTATAAGCTTGCAGGGATGGGTCATTTTGCACATGTTCAGCTGCCATTCACCATGCTGGCTTTATGACATTGGCCTGCCATTGGCTATTGTGTGTGTGAGATGTTTCCTGCTGGTAGGGATCCAGGTCAGGACTACTACAAACCAGCACCATTACCAACTAACCAAGCAGCTCACCAAGGGCAATACGTAATCCTAGGCCAAGGTGAGTAATGGGTGTGTGTTTAGGGATGGACATTTAAAGGGAGGGTGTTTCCCCCTGGCTGCCATGGCTCTGTTACTTGGTTGGAGTGTTGTCCTGTTAACTGAAGGGTCATGGTTTGATTCCTGGTCAGGGAACATGCCTAGGTTGTGGGTTTGATCCCCGGCCAGTGTGCATACAGGAGGCAACCAATCAATATTTCTTTCTCACATCAGTGTTTCTTTCCCCGCCTCTCTAAAATCAATGAGCATGAACTATGGTGAGAATAAACAAATAAAAGGAAGGTTGTTTCCATGTATTATCTGGATTAATTAAAAAAAAAACATTATTATGAGGTCCTGTGATGGGTTGATTTGTATCCCCCCCCCAAAAAAAAAATTCACGTGTTGCAGTCCTAACCCACAGGACCTCTGAATGTGACCTTGTTTGGAGACAGGGTCTTTAGAGAGGCAATCAAGTTAAAGTGTGGTCATTAGGGTGGGTCCTAATCTGTGTGCTATCCTTATAAAAAAGGAAATTTGGACAGAGAGAGGACGTGAAGAGACACAGGGAGAAGACAGTCATCTACAAGGCACATCCTTCCCTCACAGCCTTCAGGAAGGACCTACCCTGTAGTCACCTTAATTGAGGTTGGATTTCCAGCCTCTAGGATTGTGAGAGAATCAAGTTCTGCTGTTTGTGGTACTTTCTTACTACAGACTTAGCAAACTAATGCACAAGGTAATTACTATTTCTACTCCCATTTTACAGGTGAGGTAATGGGATTCAGAAAGGTCATGAGCCTGACCCAGGGTCACATGACAGTCAAGTGCACATGAGTCCACTGAACCCTGGATGGGCACAATGCCAAACTCCAAGTGTTCTTTACCTGTGCCCCACCATGCCACATTATTTAGAATAATGGACATTATCCCTGTGAAAACCAGTAAGATTTCTCTTCCCTCCTTCTTATGATAGGCGCTGCTGGTAAGGACGATGATGATATTGACCAAACTGTCATGTCTGCTTCTGGAAGGTGCAGACTGAAGTTGAAATCCCCTGCTGTGTCTTGCTACCTGGAGGACACGAGGCAGGTTGTCTTAACTTCTCTCTGGGCCTCAGTTTCCTTCTCTGAGAAGTGGGGAGAAGGGAACTGATCAGAGAGGGTGATAGTCAAGATTGGTAGAAATAATGCTACAAACAGCCTAGCACAGTGCTAGGCATACCAGGCCTTTGGTGGGCAGGAGCTGCGGCTGTGATTACCTGGATTCGGATGGTGGCCCATTCAAATCAAGGTGCTTGTTAAGGGGCCCGGGGACCTTTGGTTCCAATGTTCCTAACTCCACCAGGACCAAAAGAACTGGCATGCCGGAAGAGCAGGGCTTGCTTTCTTTCACCCTGCCACTTGGTGGCTAGTTTCCATTAAACATAGTAAACAGCAGAGATGTTTTTTCAGGCCCTTCACATGGGGCCTGATGTGGTTACAACAAGACCTACTAGAATAGGCTTCTGAAGACTTTGCATATGCTCCATGCTGCAGCCAGAGATATAAATATGCCTCACACACGGCATTAAAAGAATCGTTCCGCAGCCTACACAGATGTCAAAATAATAACAGGATGATGTTAGGCAAGGAAATATTTTTGATGACTATTCCCCCCATCTAGAATTATATAATACTTTTTTTGGTTGTTATTGTTGCTCAGGGAAGTAATCTAAAGGTTGGTGAGTTTGAAGTTCTAATAGTGTTTGATATCGGCAAAGCTTTTGAACTTGGCATGTTTATGCAATGTCTGGGTTAAAGGGAATGTGGGTATGAGGTCACTTTGGGGACAAGCAAGATGCTGCTGAAATGGAGATGCTCAATGTTTACATTGACTTGCCACATTTATTGAGCACCTACTATGTGTTGGGGTGCTGTGCTAGGTGCTGGGATGAAGATGGAAATAGATGGGCACAACAATCCACTGAGGAAACGCAGTCCCAAACCCAGTAACTGGCAGTATGATGAAATTGATGAAACCTTTGCAAGTTGTGACTCCTGCTGTAAAAGAAACAGGAAGCAGAGAGCGAGAGAAAGGGGACAGAGAAAGGGGACACGGGGTGATGGGAAGGCTTCTCTGAAGAGGAAGCATGTAAGCCAAAGGCTCAAAGGACAGGACAGCCTGAGGCATTCAATAGTGAGAGAAGGAACCTTTCAAGCAGATAGAAGCACCTATATAAGGTCCTTCTGGTTGAAAAGAGGTCAGTGTCCCTGATGAACAAAGTAAAGGAAAATAGGGCTGCACTTGAGGGAGGGAGGGAGGGAGCAAGGGATGACATGGAAGTGCCCAATTAAGTGATTATTTTTATTGTCTGATTATTTTTATTATCCCAAGTATGATGTAGCTAAGGTTGCCAAATACAATAAAGGACTCCCAGATAAATTTGAATCACAGATAAACAACAGATAACTTTTTAGTGTAAGTATGTACCAAATACTGCATCGGACTTATTGTACAGATTATCCATTGTTTTTCTGAAATTGAAATTTACGGGGTGTCCTGTATTTTTATTTGCTAAACCTGGCAACCCTAGCTGGTGTTATCCACAACTCCATGCAGACTGGGAAAACAGCAAGGTGTTCAGATAAATCTCATGGGCAAAGATGATGGTTTGACATATAAGCAATGGACTAGCGAATCTTATCAAGGGAACAGAATTCAAGACTAAGATGATGTCCAGGGAACAACCAACTGAAGCTAACTGTGGTCACATAAAAAGGACACATTTGTTGAGCTACTTGATATAAAAATGATAACTTCAGGCACCCAGGTGGCCTTTTATCTATGTTTCTAGCTCTCAGGTGATATTTCCCTTCTTAAACACTTTTGATGTTCTTTGCCTAATTTAACAATTCTGTTGCTATGGAAGGGTTAGAAAGCCTGCCATGTTTTCAACACTTCAGCTCTTCTGTAGAGATGAATAGGGAAAGGACAAGAAAAGTTTCCGAACTGAAGTGCAAGTCCTTTGAATTTTCCAGGAAAGATGGAAGCTGTGACTGTTGTCTGAAGCTCATTCTCTGCTTGTCAGTATGACTTTGTAGGTCTCTCATCACTCTGAATTAGACCTTGACAATGCACTGACTTCCACAGCTCAATCTGCAAGTCCTGTTCTGTATACTTGTGCATGAACTATCTTTTGTGCCAGGGCCCACTGATAATTCATTCTAGTATCATGGCCCAGTGAGAAGGTGCAGGCTTGTGAAAGCTCGGTTCAAATCCTAGTCCTACAATTTGCTATCAAAAGGGCCTTCTCTGACTCTACTCAAAGTGGCCCACTTAGTTACTCTTCAACCTTCACCGAGGGAGACACAGGAGGCTGCTCACAGTCTTCCCTTTCTCCCAGGGACAGGCCAGGATCCCTCTTCTGCACCCACTTTGAAGTTAGGAGTGGCCATGTGACTTGCTTTTGGCCAATGAAATATGACTCAATGTGTCATGTCTCAGTGGAAATGTTAAGAGCCAGTGTGTGGTTTTCTGTGTCCTCTTCCTCTTGCCATGGAGATCACACTGAGATGGAACATGCACTGAGATGAGGCCTGCATCAGCCTGAGTACGTGAATGAGTTCAGTGGACATACCCCTCTGCCTGTGCGCACTTGCCATGTAGTGTGACTGAGAGATGGATCAACCACTGGGACCTTGAGATTGTTTGTTGCTGCAGCATGACCTAACAGATCCTGACTCATACAATATCACCTTTTAATTTTTTTCTCTTTCCTTCCTAGAGCTTATCATTATCATCAAGCTCATTTATGTTTTGCATGCTTACTTACTTCACGTCTCTTTCCTTTAGAATATAAATTTATATGAGAACAATTTTTTGGTGTGTTTGTTGGTGTTTAATGGAGTAAATCCAGTATCTTAAAGAGTGCCTAGTACCTAGTAGGTCCTTAATTAATATATGTGCTGAATGAATTTATTATTAATTTGGTTAACATGGGCAGGTTACTTCTTTTTTATGAGCCTTCACTTTCCTCATCTGTAAAATGGGAATACTAACCATAACTGCCTCATAGTATTGTTTTGAGAATTAAAGAGTAATGAACATAAAGCACCTGCACCATGCCTGGCACATAGTAGGTGTGCAGTACATGTGTACTGTGGTTTTTGTAACAATTGTCAATCCAGTAAACCAAAAATGATGTCTCTGTTGTCAGTTGCCTTTGGCAGATATATCTTACACTGTTCCCCAGACATATCAAAGTCCCTCGGCAAATAGATGGCATCGTACATAGGATTCAGGGTCCTCACTCACAAAGATTCTAGAAGGCTTGTTTTACATGTTTGCTTCTATTTCACAGGCTAAACAGGGACTTTGGAGCAGTATCTCCTCCACGTTGGGCTGGAGCACCACCCAGGCCCCTTAGAACTTTGAGAGCTTTGGGTCTTAGGATGGATGTCTAAATAGGAAGCAATAGCTAGTGCCTGTAGATTGTCCAGGGACACAGGTAGGACACTACGTGGAAAATTACATGTTCCAAGTGGAAAACACCCAGAAGAGACAGATGAGGTGCTCATACTTTTTTTCTTTCTCAGTGCTGGATGTGGAATCCATTCCTCACAGATTCTTGTTGGCCAGGAGATCCAGGAGCCAAGTAACAGTCAGATGGGCAGGGCTGGTGGGTGAGCCAAAGGGCTGGGCTCTGGAGGTGGATGAACTCCAATTCAAATTGGGACTCCATCACTTCCCAACTTGTGACTTTGGGCAAATGGCTTCTCCTTCTTGTGCCTTGGTTTCCTCATCTGCCATCCTGGGGAGAATCAGATGAGATTCTGAATCTCTCCAGCTGGATTTACCTCCTTCAGTCTGTTCTCGTGGCTGAAGCCAATGTCTTATAAGAGGCAAATCTGATCTTGTAATTCCTCTCCTAAAGACAGACTCTTCCATGGCTTGGCATTGCCCTTGGGGTAGACTCTAAACTCTGTATTGTAGCTTAGACCCTGCCTTTACCTGCCTTCACCCACCTTTTGCAAGTCCATTTGCCCCTGCTGCTCCTGCCACAACCTAACTCCAACCAGGCTTTGCGATAAGCCTTCCTGTCATTGCTTACCCTGCTTGGCATGCCCCGTGTTCCAGCTCTCCATCCCAACATCCATCTTCCCACTGATTCTTCCTCAACCTTCAGATCATGCTTTTGATGTCACTTCCTCAAAGCCCCAGACACCAGCATTAACTAACTATGCATAGCCTCTGATACGTAGTAGGTTTCAGGTGGCTGGAATGGGGCCATTATTCCGGGAGGGCTGAACAGCTGAGTTGTTCAGCACATAGGCTTTCAGATCAGGCACTCTGGACTTGAATAATGGGTCCACGGTTGAGAGGTGGCAGCCCTCAGGCCACACGCTTCACCATCCCATGCCTCAGTTCTCCCATCCATAGAATTCGTCAATGACAATCATCGTGCAGGTGAAATAAGACAATGCATGTAAATGATGCCTGGTGCATAGGAATGCTTTATAGTTGTTATTTTCACTACTTTCCAGTTGTTTTGTGGATTTGGAAATAAGAGGGTGTGTAAGCACACACACAGACACCCATTCTCACTCGCTCTGTAACTAAGAGACATTGAGGGTAGTTCCCCTAAAGTACCACACCTTGTATAGCAGTTAGGCTAGTTTAGGAGTGGCCTGACTTTTAGATGAAGAACAGGACTGGTGGTCCTCCCGACTCTCCTTCTATCCTATCCTAGACCTGAAAGATTTCCTGAATGCCAGCTAGTACCACTGTGGGGCCTCAAGGAAGCCCAGCTTTCCCTGTAACTTGGAAAGGGAAAAAGATTCTAGGTGTGTGTGTATTTTTGTATATGTGTGTATACATGTGCATCTGTGTATGTGTGTGTTCGTATTTTTATGTGTGTATATATGAATGCATGTATGTGTGTACATGTGTGTATGCGTACGTGTGTGTGTGCGTGTGCGTGCAAAAACTGCAAAAGAAGAGATTTCCTTTTATCTCTCCTTCCATTCTTCTGATTTCCTTTTATCTGTCCTTCCATTCTTCTTTGTTTCTTCCAACTGTGACCCTGCCTGTGTCATTTCGTCTCTGCCATTGTCCCTTTCCTCTGTGCCCCTGTTCTGACACTCACTCTGCAAGGCTGCTACTCCATGGGTCTTTCTCTGTGTCTTCCCCTTGGTGCCCCCCTCACCCAGCACCCAGTCTCTCTGTTTGCATAGGAGTATTGGTTACCTAGGAAACCACTGCAGGGTGATCACATGTGATTGGCCAGGCTGGGACCTGACTCTGGGTTGGCAGGCAGATTTTTGGGGTGATTCTTGTCTTCAATCCCCGTTAAGGGAGGGATATTCTCTGGAACAAGAAAGGAACCTGAGTGTGCCACAGTGAGCAGAGCTCCTTAGCTGGGGAAGGAGTTCCTGTCCTAACGAGGACTCTGAATTGCAGAATGAGGCCACACTAACACATTTCCAAAAAAGCATGTGTGCAGAAGGCTGGGGAAAGAGAAAAACTATTATGAGGATGAGGATGATAATAATAGTAACAATAGATAATACCTACTTATCACTATTTACTAAGCTTTTTTTGTATGTTAGCTCATCAGCAAATCTCTGCAGAAGCTAATCTTTACCCCCATTTTACAGATTAGGAGAGGGAGGCTGACAAAAAGAATTTTGCTAAGGCTGCACAGCTGGTAATGCAGAGCTAGAATTTGAACCCAAGTGGGTCTTGTATTTCAGAAACCTGCACAGCCACCTTTCGTGGGGGCTCTAGAACAGGGATGGAAGATATGGGATCAGCGCTCATAGGGATAGATGAGATAGCTTCTCAAGGTCATTCCTGTCCACTCCTCACTCCATCCTTTGATCTGGTTCTTCTGTCTCTTGACAAACTAGCCTAATGCCTCACACCTGCTTCCTCATCTTTGAAGAAAGACAGGGGGTTCTGGAAATGGATGGTGGTGATGGCTGCACAGCAATTGGAATGTTCTTAATGCCACAGAAGTGTGTGCTGAAAATGGTGAAATGGTACATTTTATATTGTGCACATTAAAAAAGAGAGAGTGACAGGGTCCTACATATGCTCAGTTGGGTCTTGTGAGCCTGTGCTTCTGGCCCAGTGCTTTTCCCATAGAAAGGAGAAGAATCAGCTAGCATGGTACTTCCGAGCACCTTCCCTCTGCTGCTTTAGCTCGTTGATAAACACTTAAGTGAGGATTATCTCATGAGTCTTCTCAATGCCCTATGAGGCAGTTCCTCTTGTATCTTCATTTTATAAATGAAGTACTAGAAACTCCGCCAAGTTGAGGAATTGCTGGAGTTGACACAGGTAGCTAGGGATGCAGCCCTGGTTTGAACCCAGGCCTACCTGACACCAGAAAGCCTCCTGAATTGCACGAGGCCTCCCCATTGCTTAACCGCTGGGGAGGGGATGCCAGCGAGAGCCCTGCTTCTCTGTAGTCCGTGGACATTAGGTGATTCTCACCCCCGGTTCCAGCTCCGTTCCTTCTGAAGGCTTGAGTGCTCGTCAGTCCCCTAGCTGGCAGCTGAATGGCCCAGCCATCTCTCCAGTGTCCTGAAAGTGTCAAAGCTGGTTCAATGATGTTACAGAGTGGTGGCTAGAAGTAAACCCAGGACCCAATGCAGGTAAGCCAGTCAGATCAAGGCTAATGAAGCATGTCCTTACCACTCCTGAGACCATGGCTGGGCAGTGGCTTCGTGGGAGGGGAGGAATTCAGGGGGCTCTGCCAGGCCGGGAGAGGAAGTAATGGGGCAGGACATACTTCCTTTCAGTCATCATATGACAAAGTGAGAGCCAGAGTCCTTTTTGCTATCATGTGCCCATCATACATCAGCATCTGGGACACTTCTCAGCACTGCTGGCTTGCTGAGATTTTTAACTGCAGCAATAGTTATGTAGCCAGCAGAAAACAGGGGTCTCCCACGGAGTCACAAGAAAAGCATTTTGGGGTCCCACACAGGGGAGGAGGAGGTGTAGTGGTCAGGTTTACTGAGGTGAAAACAAAGACTGTCTCCCAATGGCCAGTGTCTAACCCACGACCAGGCTGTGGAAGAAGCGCAGCCCTGTCTTCGACCAAGCCCAGCACAACCAGGGTCCACAGATGTTGTGCCATCACCCTGCATCAGCAGGGCATCTGAAGCTGTCATAGTTCAGTTTAGTCCATACCAAAGCTTAGTCCAGCTTAGTCTCTGTTCCCAGCTGAACTCCACCCCACACTGTGCTGCTGCGCCCAGGCCCGCACTTGGAGCAGTGCTTGGAGCCTTGTGCTCACCAGGCCCACAGAGCTGTGAGAGAGATAGGGCACATGAACGAAGGAACGGGTCAACTTGTGCTACTCAGTCAGGCCTCTGTTAAGCTTTGATTGCATTATCTTAGGCTTGGGAAGGAGTAAGCTTTCTTTCAAACTAACCAATCTCTTTCCTGGATCTTTGTGGGCATGTGTTGGTTCCTCTCCCTATCCAATCCCTTTCCTAGATCTTCCGGGCTTTCATGTCCTCATCCAATCCAATTCTTTTCCAGGCTGGACATCATCTTGGCTCCCACCGCATGTGCCTCCAGCGGAGGATATTCCCCTTTATTGTTTATTCCTCCCCTACCTTGGTCTGGGGGAATGAATTGCTTGTGCCCTGGGGAGATTGGAAAGCTGGTCCTTCCTCCCTACAAGAGGGGACAGAGAAATGTTAATCTCCTTGGTGGGGATTCAGCTATCCCCTGAGATGTCTGAAACTGTAACTTATAGGTTTAAGCCTGATGAAGTTTAACTTCCAGACTCAATCAGGCCCAGTCAGTCTAGCTCCTTTCTCTTTCCTTAACTACTAGCTGCCTCTGCTAACAGCTGCATTTACATATACAGTCTATTCAATTCTCTTGAAAACTATGACTAGGCCAGTCAAGATTCTTATTCCCGTTTTACAGAGGAGAAAACTAAGGGTCAGAAAGATAAAATGGTTTATCCAAACTCATATAGGTGGCAAGATGCAAAGCCAGGTTTGACTAAGCTCAACCCCTCCTTTTTGTATAATAGTCCTTATTGCTTCCTAAAGATTGATTGGGGTTACTGGGAAATCAAGGCAGGGACTTATTAGGTGGGAAAAGGTGAAAGACAGGGGTAAAAAGTCTGCTGTCTTTCATAGTTCTGTTCCATATAGATACCTGACTCGTCAAATCAGAACATCAGACCACTTGGGTGTGAAGTTTTTGCCAAAGGCAGCAGTCCTCAAATTGTGGTCACTGGACCAGAAGCATTAGCATCACTTGGGAACTTGTTAGAAATGTAAATTCTGGGGTTGAGGTCCAGCAACCTGTATTGACCAGCGGCCCTTCGGAAGACATGTCCACGTGCAACCTGTGAATGCGATCTTATTTTGAAAAAGGCAGTTGCAGATGTAATTAAGGTAAAGTTTGTCAAGTGAGATTACCCTGCATTGTGATGAGCCCCCAATCCAGTGACCTGTGTTTTTATAAAAGGAGAAAAGAGGAAAGAACAGAGAAGAAGGTCATATGAATGGCTCAGGTTGGATGGATACACTGAGGAATGTCAAGGATTGCTGGCGTTCCCTAGGAGGTTGGCGGGAAGCATGGGATGGATTCTCCCTGGGAGCCTTCAGGAGGACCCAAGGCTGCAGGCACCTTGACTTCAGACTTCTGGCCTCCAGGACTATGAAGAAGTAAGTTTTTGTTTTAAACCGCCCAGTTTGTGGTCATCTGTTGTGATGACCTGTTAGCCACAGGAGACTAACACAAAGGCTTCCAGGTGATTCTGGTGCACTCTGAATGTGAGAACCCCTCGCTCAGAACTGTGCCTCTCCACATGTGCAATTACATAAGCTTCATCCCTTGTCCACCCAGTCAAGGTCAGCCCAAGGATGTGTATTTTTTAACAAGCTTCTGTGATGACTTTTATGCACACTGAAAACTGAGAGCATTTAGCCTTGAGGAGTGTTATATTGTGAGTAAACACCTTTTGTCTTTTCTTCCTTGCCTGGCCATGCCAAGTCAAATGAGAGCCATCCTTCTATAGCCAGCTTGCTACACTTACAGAAATATTGTTCTTTTTATTGTTATCATCATCAGTTTTGTTTTTGTTGTGAGTTTTCTCTGCTTCTCTGACTTGGCAGGTAAAGAAAGTGAATCAGGCTTATGGTGGAGAGCCATGTGCCCGTTTAGGACCCTGCCTCTGTCCTGCAGCATAGCGCACTCTGGCACACTGCACAAAGCTTCAGGGCCTGGATGAGAGGAAACAAAGCTGTCAGGCACGAGGATCCACTGTCTGATCCACGTCTTGGGGCAGGACCACCGAGCAAGCAGAGCAGGGGTATGGAAATTTCCTAATCTTGTGCTTGGGTGGCGGAATGAAGTCAACATGACACCTAATTACACACTGAAGAAGTTTCCACTAGTCACTGTTCTGATCTCCAGCACTGGGTGTCAGCTCCTTCAGAGAGAGAGGGACTGCATGGCAAGACATTCTTGCCTGGCCCTACAGGTCCTGCACCCAAGGATCCTGAGCATGTATGTTTTCATGGCTTGACCCTTGTGAAGGGCTTTTGAATCCATTGTGCTCAGCTGCCCACAAGAAACAGGGAGATGGGGAAACTCGCTGGGCTGGGCTGGGCTGGGAGAAGAATCAGCTAAGGCTGTGGGCTCCCCAGGGATCCTTTTGGTTCTGAAAACAGGCTGGGAGTTTCTGGAGATGCTGAGCAGGAGCAGCCCTTTTGGTTGATAGCTTCTATTGTCTCCTCTATGCAAGGTGTATATTACCTTAGTTAACCCTCATAAAAGCTCCACACTGAAGGTATTGATTCCCATTCTATAGAAGATGAAATAAGGCCCGAGGAAAATGTAGCCTGCCAAAGGTCACACAGCTGGTAAGGCAGAGCCAGGATTTGTTTAACTCAGCATTCCTCAGTACTATTGATATTTTGAACCAGATCATTCTATGTTGTGGGGGCTGTCCTGTGTGTTGTAGGATGGTAGCAACAACTCTGGCCTCCATCCATTAAATTTCAGTAGCACTACTTACCCACTTCCTCCCAATTATGACAACCCAGAATGTCTCCAGATATTGCCAACTGTCCCTTGGGAGCAAAATCACCTCTCTCACCCCCTCCTGTGAGAACTACTAGTCTGACTTCGGATCTTGTGTTCTTTTTAAGGTGCTGCTGGGTCTCAGCAAACGTTGTAAATCTGAGCACCTCTGTTCCAGGCACCAGAGTATAAAGTTATGTATGATATACCCTTTAATCTCATTGCCTTCTAACTAAGCCCTCTTCCTAACACACACACCCCTACCTCTACCATTCTAGAAGTATAAAACAACATTGAGGTTTGCTGACTGGTTTTAAGGTCAAACAGCTTGTAAGTAGTTAAATCAAGGCTAAAGCCCAGCTCTGCACACCTTCATCCAATTCTTTTCTCATTTGTCCATTCTCTCCCACCTGCATCCCTGCAGCGCCAAGGCTTGTCTGTTGCTTCTACAGAAGGCTGAATGGGCTTCTTGAGAATTCATTATGTGGCATTAGCAATAGCATATTGGACTCATTGGTTTCCTTCCTTTCCCTCCATTCTTTTCCAAAAATCTACTTGATTGTCATTTCCACAGATGAATGGCTGTCTCTAGTGCATTTGACACTGTACCCTAAATGCCTGTCATGGTGCTTGGCACATAGTAGGCCCTCAGTAAATATTTGTTGAATTAATGAATAAGTCATGTTTAGAGTCATTTCCATGAATTAAATTATGAAAATTTTAACTAGCTCTTAGTGTTGGTGACAGTTGTTCTTAGCTGCTACTGGTTTTGAGGCAAGAAGCAGAAACCCAGTCAAGAAAATAAGGCTTATTGATTGGAAAGACTCAGGGAGTGTCACAGACTCCTAGGGCAGAATTACAGCCCAGCTTCCTGAGGTCCAGGGCCAGGAGCTGGAGATCCTTTGGAACTCAGGCCGTTACTCTGTCTTTCTCTCTGTATGAACAGGTTTGTTCAGCAGTTGACTTTATTTCTGTTTCCTCTATTTTAGCTTCCTGCCTTTTTAAAAAATCTTTTTTTTAATTTCTTCTATGTCGATACCTGCTTTTTCTACTTTATCCACATAGCAAGAAATAACCTCCTCAAAATTGAAATTGTGACCCCCTCAACCCCATGCCCCACATTACTTGACCATAGTTCCAACACCAACCTGAATCAAGGTTTCAGATTTCCAATTTTGAACCACGAATTTCAAATTTTCAAAGGAAAGAATCTGATTGGCCCAACTTGAGTCAGGTGATTATCTCTGGTCCAATCAGGAATGGCCAGAAAATAGGTAGGGCTTGTGTAATATAAAAATGACATCAGAGACCTATTTTTCATGTGTGGGGAAATGAGTGCTTAGGAAGGCAGGTAATGGGGAAACACCCCTAATGGCCTCTACTATACTTTCTTTACCCATCTGAGAAGTAGGAGTTCCCCTCTGTCCCCCTCCCCCCACCAGCCTGACAAAAGGCAGCCATTCAAGAAGAATTTTTTGAAGGTAGGAGAACTGGGTGCTGGTATGTCAGCTTTGGGTAGGCACCAAACAAAAAGATTTGACAGGAGGCCTTGCTGGGGAAGTCTGAGTATCTCACCTTTCTCCCTCCCACTGCTGCCACTTCTAATTACAGCTAGTCTTAGTAAGTTTGGATCAAATGGGGGCAGAAAGTCCAGTTTACATGAAAGAAAATCTGATATGTGTGTGTATAGTCTGATATGTGTATATGTATACATATACATATATATGTATTTTTTGTTTTGATTACCAATAAGGACACACAACAAATTATAATACAATCATAGAAAATGTGGCAAAACGAGTAAAAATAAACCAAGGAGGATAAATAGAAGCATAACAACAGAAATCCCAGGGGACCTACTTTATTGAATAAAATTGTAGTGGTTGTAATGAACACATAAAAAATTGTAACGAAAATAGGAGCTTGTTTGATTCTCTTAAGTAATAATAATGATAAGAAAGAAAAATAGCAAATGTGTATAGAGCATTTATGTCAGGCACTGTTCTAAGTGGGTAATAGATTATATAGCAACTTATTTAATCCTGCAGCTACTTGGTGATGGGGATTCTAAAGGATGGGAAACTTAGTACTAGATACTGGAGTTTGGGGGATGGGTGTTCAAATTCTTCAAAAACACTTTTGAAATTAATTAGGAGGATAAAGGGGTAGGGCATGTCTAACTTTCTCTAGAGGAGGCATAGAAGTGTGGTTAAGAGCTGGGAATTCACAGTAACCAGATAGTCTGAGGTTTGTTTGTTTTTATTTTTAAATTTATTGATTTTTCAATTACAGTTTACCTTCAGTATTATTTTGTATTAGCTTCAGGTGTGCAACATAGTGATTAGACAATCAGATACTTTACAAAGTTTCCACTTGGTATTTGTAGCACTCACCTGACACCATATGCAGTTATTACAATATTACTGACTATATTCCCTATGCTGTATTTTACATCCCTGTGACTATTCTGTAACTGCCAATTTGTTCCTCTTAATCCCTTCACCACTTTCACCCAACCTTCCAAACCTCCTTCCTTCTGGCAACCATCAGTTTGGTCTCTGTGTCTATAAGTCTGTTTCAATTTTGTTTGTTTATTTTGTTCTTTAGATTCCACATATAAGTGAAATCATATAGCATTTGTCTTTCCCTGTCTGACTTATTGCACTTAGCATAATACCCTCTAGGTCTGCAACACTTCATTCTTTTTTATGGCAGAGTAGTGTTCCATTGTGTAAATGTACCACAGCTTTTTTATCCACTTGTCTATTGATGGGAACTTAGGTTATCCCATATCTTAGCTATTGTAAATAATACTGCAACAAAGGGTGTATATATTCTTTCAAATTAGTGTTTTGGTTTCTTTAGATAACTATCTAGAAGTGGAATCACTGGGTCATAAGGCAGTTCCATTTTTAAGTTTTTAGGTAACTTCATACTGCTTTCCACAGTGGCTGCACCAATGTGCATTCCCACCAACAGTGCAAAAGGGTTCCCCTTTCTCCACATCCTCACTAACACTTGCTGTTTATTGATTTATTGATGATAGCCATTCTGATAGGTATGAGGTGATATCTCATTGTGGTTTTAGTTTGCTTTTCTCTGATGATTAGTGACATTGAGCATCTTTTCATATGTCTATTGGCCATCTGTATGCCTCTCTGGAGAAGCAGACAGCCTGAGTTTGAATACAGCTGAATGAAATGACTTTGTGCAAGTTGCTTACTCTCTCTGAGCCTCAGTTTCCTCTTCTGTACAGTGGGGGTAATAAAATCTACCTCAGATGATGGTGGTGGGGATTCAGTGTGACATAGAACCTCTGTGAAACACCCAGCACAGCTCCTGGCATATAGAAGACACTTAATAAATGCCATGCCATTGAGGATACAAGGTTGAGGATATAGAGTCTGAATTCCAGCTGTGCACCTTAAAAGATTTGCACACTTGGAATTACTTCTCGCTAAGCTTCCATGTTTTCATCTGGAAACCATGGTTGATGATAGATCCTACCTGGTGGAGTCTTGTGAGAAAAAGTTCAAGTAATTCAGGCAAAGTACTGAGTATGTTGTTTCACTTTGCCTTTCCACAGTAACAGCTCCATCCTCAGTCACCTCTTTGTGGGTTACCAATAGCTCCATGCTCTTTTCTTTTGGTTCAAAAACCAGCTGCAGCAGCTGCAGACTTTTCATCTTTAGCCCATACTATTCAAAGAAAAGAAAATACTGTATTTCTTCAGGTACCCCCTACTCAAGTCCTGAGATTTGCTCTTTCTCATTGGCCAGAACTGGGTACATATTCATCTCTAAACCAATCATTGGTTGGAGGATACTATTAAGGTCAATTCTTAGAGCAGAGGGAAAGCTCAGATCTGCCTAAATGATGTGGCTGAGAATGGAGTGAGGTAAATTTCCCAAATGGGAAGGAGGGTATGATTGAAAGGAGAAGGAAGAATGAAAAATGAGGTGGCAATAAAAAATATTCTCTGCAATAGTAGTCTGTATATATGTGGGTGGATAGATGAGGTGCTGAAGTCTGTTTCCTAAAAGTCATCCCTTAAATAAAATGGGAATAAGAAAAAGATGGGAAGTTAGTCATGTTTAGAGGTAAGGTGCACGTTGTTATTATCAGCATTCAGGGATGTTGCACTGAAGTAACACAGAGAAAAAGGTGGGCCATTAAAAAAGACAACGTGAAACCCATTCTTCTGTTAAGAGATCGGCACTGTGCAAATAGTAAATTCCACTTGATTGTTTGCAAAAGTGCTTTACCAAAAGGAGGACTCTTGTGCCAGTCACACCACCCCATAAATAATTCATTTCTTCTGAAAGATCCACTTTCTCCTGACAGTGCTCACTAGATTTGATGGCATCTGCATTCCCCTTGGTTTCCCTAGTTATTTATGAAACTTTAGATCAACATTATGAAAGTAATTTCAGATTACTCCTAGACAAAAATTTCATTGTCATCCCATTATTTGGTTTATACATGGTGAATCTTTGTCTTTGATTTCCAGGCTCAAACTGTTATGTCCTGCCAGTGTAGGTGTGAAATGGTTATTTTTAATATATAATTAAGGTTTTAAAAATCCAGGAAACACCTTTTTGGAGTGTAAATACTGCATGTTAGTGTTCACTGCTGCAAGCAGCAGAAACCAGCCTTGGCTACTTAATGTAAGTGAAATGAGAACACCTTGAATGGGTAAGAGAAGGGAAGGCTAAGGGAACCAGGACCCCAGGAATCCAGGTGTGAAGGAAGCAGGACAATTGGACAGTCTTGTCTAGACAGTGCCACTTGATCAGCTCCAACCTTTATTTATCTCAACCTTGTTTTGTTCCATTTGAGGGTTGAGGTCCCAGAAAGAGTCTCATTGGTTTAGCTTGGCTCTTGTGTCTGCCCCTTGGCTGAACAGAAGAAACTGACACACGATCATTTACAGTTTCACCGAGAGCTCAGCCATCAAGGGAAAAGAAATTTCCTAAAAGAAGAGCAGAAATGGTGGGGATGTGAACACCCAGAGTAGATACCTATCATTTAAGATTTTTTTGTACAGATGATGTATTATAGAATTGCACATTTGAACCCTACATAACATTATTAACCAATGTAACCCCAATAAATTTAGTAAAAATGTTTTTTTTAAGATTTTTTTTTTGCATTACACACAAAAGAAAACACAAATCACTCTGGCTTAAACAATTTATGCCACTTACTGACTAAAGTCAGGAATGTCAAAGATGATGCTTAATTCAGGTGGAGTGTGATCTTGAGGCTTAAAGTTCTGATTTCCTCTCACTTTACCTTTTCACAATAATAGTTCCATTCTCATTTGTATGAGTGGAACCTCATTTTCTTTAGTTGTCATTTGCCAGAATTCCAGTCAGTGCCTCTCAGTGACTGATTAATGTCCAATTTATACATGTATTGACTATCACTGGAGATGTAAAATAAACACGTTATGGGAGAAGGGAGTCACTAGATTTTGGAGGATGAGGATTTTCAAGACCATTCCTGGTCTGATTTTATTTAATTCAGGGAACGTTTGCTGCACCCAAGAATGGACAGAAAATGTGATCCCCAGAGGCGGAGCCTCTTAGTGATTTGGGCTTGGGAATCATTGTATATGGGGAGGGAGTGCCTCTTCTAAATTTAGATCCAAAGCTGTGGGAATAGATCATTTAGCAAAGGAAGAAGAGAGAGGAAAGACAACTTTACAGCACTTTTATCATGAATATAATAGGGTCAGATGAGGCTGACAAGCCAGCCCTCATGGCCACTGTGAATAGGCTGAGGAAAGCTGAACTGAAATTGCAATATGAATTATTTACACAGAACATGAGGAAGGACTTTCTGGCTGCAAGGGAACTTAGACATTGCAACAGGCCTTCGAGGTATGGTTTTGATCCAAAGTGGCCAGTTAGTGCTGATTTCACTCCTCAGCCCCCAATTACTATACGTATGATGTGTATCACCAGGTAATCACAGCATTTCTTTAGGCAGGATGCGATTTCAGAGTATTTATTTTCTTTTCTTAAAGATTTTATTTATTTATTTTCAGAGAAAGGGGAAGGGAGAAAGAGAGAAATGTTGATGTATGAGGGAAATATCGGTTGGTTGCTTCTCATGTCCCACAACCCAGGCATGTGCCCTGACTGGGAACTGAACCAGCGATCTGTTGATTTGTGGAATGACACCCAACCAACTGTGCCACACCAGCCATGGCATCAGAGTATTTCTTAACCTGGCACTCAAGATGCCTCCAGTGATCAACTAGATTAGAAAGGGGTTGGGGTGACACCATTTACAGCCCATCATCTAGATTCAGAATTGTGATTATCAATAGAAACGGGTTACACTAAATATATTTTCAATATTTTGCTGTTCTGAGGAGTCAATGACAATTTATTGGTAGTTTCTGAGGACAACAACAACAGAAAATTGCAAGGGGAAGAAAAAGGGACAGGGCTTTTGTAGGGGTGATTTCTTTGAAGCAGGGATGAGGTATTAACCAGAAGTGTTTAACTCCCCTGAGAACACAGAGTAGATACATATCATTTCAGATTTTTTGCATTGTACACAAAAAGAAACCACAAATTACACTGGCTTAAACAACTTCTGCCACTTATTGGCTAGAGCAATAATTTAGGTGGGGCTTGATCTGGAAGGTTAAAGACCTAATTTCCTCTCACCTTGCCTTTCACAATAATAGCTTCTTCCTCAGGCACCTCTTTGTGGATTATCTGCAGCAGCTGCAGACTTTTCATCTTCAGCCCACACTATTCAAAGAAAAAAGACCCCCTACTCAAGTTCTGGGGTTTGCTCTTTCTCATTGGCCAGAACTGGGTCACGGGGCGCTCATCTCTGAACCAATCATTGGTTGGGGGATGCTGTTAAGACCAATCCTTAGAGCAGAGGGAATGATCAGACCTGCCCAAACAACGTGGTTGAATTGGAGTGGAGGTAAATTTCCCAAATGAGAACCAGGGTATGATTGAAAGGAGAAGGAAGAATGGATACTGAGAAGGGAATTTAAAAAAATATTATCTGCAAAGGTAGTTTGTATATGCATGGGTGAACAGATGAGGGGCTAAAGTCTGTTTCCTCAAAACCATTCCTTAAACAAAATGGGAATAAGGAAAAGATGGAAAGTCCACCATATCCAGGGGTTATCAAGGTGCAGGTTTTAGACAAAAATCCTTCACTTCTAAAAGGAGTTCATCACCTCTTTCATCATCTCTGGATGTGGACATTGGTTTTGGTCAACTTTTCCACTGGATTACTCTACCAGCTTTGTTTGGAGTTTCACCTCCTTAACAACTCTGGCACGGGTGTATGTATATGTACCTGGCTCAGAACTAATGTGCCAGAAGGTCCTGAGCTTCCTCAGTGCTGAAGAATTCAGGGGCAGGCAGCCAACAGTGGGCAACTTGTTGGCTGGCAAGGCTGTAACCTGAGAAGGAGACACTATTTTTCCTTTTCTGGCTTTCCTTGCTTCCAGGGTAGCTACTCCATGGGGCTGGTGACAGAACAGGATAGGGATATGCCAAGCCTCAGACTTGGACAAGTTGCTCATTCTTTCTTGGTCTCATGCCTCATCTATGCACTGGTCATATGCCTGGGTTATTCTGAAGACTGCTGTAGGCATTACATGCAATGATGTATGCAAACAACAGTGTCTTACTTCGATTCTTAGGTTGGGTTCCCTAGAAGCAGAGTCTGAGATGGAGATTTTTATGCAAGTGATTTCAAGAAGTGCTTTCCGGAGAAGGGTATGCGCAAGAAGGGTGCAGAGGGAAGAACTCAGGATGGATATGGTTGTCTCTGCTGGTCTTCAGTCTGACCCCATGGGGGTTAATGGAATCACATAGCTGATTCCACTCTTATGGCAGGGATCTTGCTTGCTGTGCTCCTATGTTGTTCAGTCATTGATTATAGGCTGCTCCAAGGGCCTAGGTGGTATGAGGTCTGTCCAGAAGGTATCCAGCCATGTAATATGAAAAATAGAGACATTTATTGGGGAAATTACAAGATACAAGAAACATTGTGGATAGGACCTCAGTCCCTTTCAAAGTAGGTACCTTGGGACCTCACACAGTTCTCCCAGTCACCATCAGCTGCCCTATCATATTCTCCTGAATCTCATTGATGGTCTGAAATCTCTTCACTTTCCAAGGTGATTTTAGTTTTGGGAAAGGCCAGAAGTTGCAGGGTGCCAAATCTGAACTGTAGTGGGGCTCAGTCAGCTGGGTGATTTGATATTTCACCAAAAAAACTCTCCATAAGAGGTAATGCATAAGTGGGCATATTGTCGGGATGAAGCTGCCAATCACCAGTTGGCCATAACTGTGGCCTTCTGAATCATCCAAATAGTTTCCATGGGGGAATGTTCAGAATCTGATGCAGATTCATTGCTCTGCTTGCTCAGTCATTTTGAATGTGATGCCCACAGTGTATACATGCTCACTCAGTGGAGTCTACCACCCCCACTGACTAGTACAGTGAAGTTGTCATTGTTCACACAAGCACATTCTAGTTCACTCTCCTTGGCTGCCAGGCTACATCAATGTCGCACAAACTTTTCTCATTATATTGACAATGACTGGACTTTTTCCTGATAGACCTTGTATAATCTTACAGGTGAGACAGCTCCATTTAGCTGGAGCCAATTTTCCATGGAGAAGGGTGAGTGTGAGTCATTAGCAGCTATCATTCACAGCATCTGAGGGGTGGGGACCCTTCCTGGTTAAAGGTGATCTGGGCAGGGCACTGAGGGCAACCACTACACCATGCTGGATAAATATTGTGACAAAGGATGGGGGATAGAGCTTGTGGATAACTTTAATTTATAGATATGGGCACTGAAGTGGAGAGGTCAGATGACTTGCTCAAGCCCCCACTGCCAGTGGGCATTAGAGGAGGAGCAGGGACAGAAACTTCTTGCCTCCTACAGTGAGGTTATTCCCACCATCAGTTTTCTCAAAAAAGCAGAACAGTTTCTTATAGGTAATCTGGACCAACCCTTTATCTTGAAAAACAAGGAAACTGAGGCCAGAAAAGACCAACTGATGCAAATTCATATAGAGAATAGGGCCGACCCAAGACACAAGACTGCACAAACGCATCACCTTCAAACGAGCAATTCTCATTCTGCTGCTTCTTGTGGAAAACAGGCAACTCAGGAAGCTGCTGTTGCTTTGTAGAAATATGTTCCCATGAACTCAGTGACCCCCCGCTGCTTAGAAACAAATTTTGATTGCGTGGCAAATAAACCTCCCTGAAAATGGTGCTCTTGCTTCAGAAGAGGCTTGTGGGGAAATGAAGGGAGCTCAGGTGCATGTTAATATGAGTGACAGAGAGGGCTGGCGCCAGGGCACTCACACTTATTTGACAAATATTTATTGTGCTGGACAGTGAGGGGCTGCAGTGCCCAATGCAGCTGGGTTCTTCTTTCTGGAACTTACATTCCAGTGGGAAAGACAAACAATAAACTACTCTTTATGCAATTAAAGTGACAGTTGTGTTAAGTGCTATGAAGGTGTTCAGGGTACTGTGTTAACGTATAACCACATGACCTGACCTAGTTTGGGACTAGAAAGCCTTTCTCTGGGTGAGTGATGTTTAAATTGAGATCTAAAGAATGAAGAAAAATGAACTAGGAATGAAGGTTGAGGAGGGGATGAAAGAATATTCCAGGCAGAGGGAACATCTGCATGATCTCCAAGGTGGGAAGGTCTGTTTGAGACCTGTTTGTTTGAGAAAGACCAGGGTGGCTGGAGAGATGAGTGAGAATGGGTTTGCTGAGAGATAAGGATGGAAATTTGGCTTAGTCAAGAGGAAGACATTAAATGAAGGTACGCAGGAGAGGGTGTAAGGAAGGAGGTTGTGTGTGTGTGTATAGGGTAACGAGATAAGATTTGTGTTTTATCATTTTGGTAGTTTTTATATAGGGGAATATACTTAGCAATATGGCAAACTCAACTCGCATAGCCCTCAGCTATATGTTTAAAAAAACATATAGAGTTATTGGAGATATTTATAATATATAGTACATGTTATATAAATAAATATATTATTAATGTCAATATTAATATATAGGTGCAACTGACACTCCCACATAAGGCTAGAATCCTGCCTCCTTTATTAAAGGTCTAGAAAATCTCTGTTCACATGTCCAAGCAAGGTTGTTGCCCCCCCAGGGCTCAAGGTTGAAAAGAGAAAACCTCCAGCAAGAAAGTGAAAGTCCAAATCTGTGTCATGTATGGGTGTACCCACCTATGGTGGAAATTCTTACATGAGGAATTAAGATGTAAACTAATCTAAGGCCAAAGAAATACCTGAACAGCAAGACCCCTTTTTAGGGTAACTTCTACATCCCTTGGCTCACAAGACTTAACAGAATAAAGAACCTCTGTTAAAGATGAGCTCATAATTTTAAAAAATTACAGACACATGATTAGTCATTTCACATAAAGAAAATTTAGCAGGCATAATAAGTAGAAGAAGCACTGCAAGAACCTGAAGTAATAAAACCATTTGGAAGAGGCTATAAAATAAGTTTGTTGAAAATGATCAAAGAGATAAAAGAAGGATGAAAGACAATAATGAAAGCACAGGATATGATAAAAAAGAGGAATATTTTTAAAAGGCCAACTAAAATTTGTAGGAATCAAGAATATTGTCATTGAAGTGAAATACTTGATACGAGAGTTAAACAGGAGATTAGACATAGCTTCAGAGAGAGGTGACGAATTCAAAGACAAATCAGAGGAAATTATCCAGAGTGCAGAAAAATGGAATTGAGGCTGGACTGGAGGAAGTCAAGAATAGTTTCAGAGGATGCTCGGGTTATATAGGTAAGAGGTGGCTGTGATGTCCTGGGCTGCCAGTGAAGTGGTGCCAGTGAAGATAGAGAAAGGGGATGGATTAGAATGAAATTTAGGATACTTTGTATTTCAGGACTGAGAAAAAGAAAAAGAATATCTCAAGAGAGAAGTGTGCTTGTCCTCTGAGAGGAAAACAAAGACCAATGGGTGGAAGCTGGAGAGAAGCTGATTTTCACACATTATAAAGAAGATTTTACTTTTCTAAGAATCAGGCTTGGAAAGATTATGAATTATAATGAATTCTAGAGGTGGGAACGTGAACCTAGCTCTTTTTAACACCAAACACCATTTGTGGAAATATAGAACTGGTAATGAAAGGGACGCAACTGTGAGGTTTCCCTGGGGACATCAAGTTCTGGGTCTGGTTGACAACAGTGGACTGGGAGGGGGTGGGGAACATGGGGCAGCCAGCTCAGGGGGCTGGATCCCTCTTTTCCTGGGTCTTGGCCTGGGACTTGGGCTCCACCTCAGGTGACAAGATGACATAGACAGGAGGAACTTCTGTTGTAGAGCCTGCCTCTCTCTGTAGTAGTTCAGAGAACCAAGAAAGTGGTTCAGAAAAGCTCAACCCTGCCACTAGCTGTGTGCTCTTAATCCAGTTGCTTTCTGTCTCTAGGCATCTGTTTGCTCATCTGTGAAGTGGGGGTGCGAATAAAACTCATCTTGCAGGGTTTTAGACATATTAATCAAGTAATTCATACAATGGCATGCTGGTAGTGAAATTTATAATAAATGTTAGCTGAACATGGTTACTCGTGACTATTTCTGGATACAATTCATAACTTGGGATAGAAAGGGTCCACATATGAAGTGATCTGGGAGCACTAGCTGTCATGATTTCCAGGTAAGGATGGAAAAGAGTGATTTAACTGTTAAAATTCAAGGTATGACTTGTGCATGTGGGAGATGGGGGGAGCAGGCACATTATAAATCAGAGAAAGCTTGGCCTCTGGGTAAATCCAATTTCCCTTTGGGTATCTATTGCTCCAATTCAGCCCTTGATTTTTTACCCCAGGGGTTAAGGTGTGCTTTGAGAATTTCCTTGGGAGTTTGGTATTTTTCTGCCTTTCCCTCTTGCAGCCTTTCTGTCCCTTGTATCTCCACCGTGACAGGCCTCTCCATGTACATACACAGCATGGTGCTGTGGGGGATATATATAGTGTGAGGGCAAACGAGTTCAGTTGGAACTGTCGCTGACGCGGATATTTCTTCTAGCAGAAGGCGGGGGCAGGGAGGATTTAAATAGGTGTGGCTTGCCTTCCTCCTTCTGCCTGCTTCATCCCTCAGACTTTTCCCTTCCCCCTGCCCAGCTCCAGGCCACACCCATTAAAGGCATGCCCATTCATAAGTTTCTTACTATAAGGAAGCTGCCCAGGTCCCTGTGTCTTGGTACTTTTCCGTTCTGACTTTGTCCTTTGCCAAGGTGTCAGCAGAAGGGATTCTGGGAAAGAAAAGATTGTCATTGTCTCAAGAAAGGAGAAAAGGTAAAATGTGACAGATTCCCCAAAGAGCTCCTCTGATTCTGGATGAGGGTAAGGAGATGTTTTTTCCCTCCTTGGAACTGCCTGGAACAGTTGGAAAAAACATGCAACCAAACTCCCATCCTCGGAAGACGACTTTAAAATAGGCCATTAGACAAAAGTAAGCTAAGAGCCAATTTAGTGCTAAATATACCCATTCTTATAAAATCTGCTATTTTTGAGTTAAATGTTGCGGAAATTACCGAATTTGCATTTAATTATTTTAATAGATCTTGTTTACAGATGACTAGGCAAAAATGAAAAAAAAAAAAAGTCCCCCAAGCTAATTCACTTTGACTGCTCAGGTTGTAACTGTGTCTAAAATAGGAAAACACACTCAGAATATTTTCTCAAAGTCAGAGAGAAAGCCAACTTTAATTTTATTTTGTCTCAGTGTCAACACCACACATGCCATTTTCCCTATTAAATGAGATTTGTACTTTTGAAATTGGAGATGAAATATATTTGCCCTGGTGAAGGACTTTTCTGGACTTGTCTTCTAATTGGCTTGCAGACCTTGCTTTAGGTGTAATAATAAGTAATATTTTGTATAATCAACAATGCCATGGTCTTTGTGGTTAACAGTGTGACTTGGGTGGGATCTCAGTTTTGCTTCCTAATAGCTGTGTGTCCTTGGCTAAGTCTCTTAACCTCTCTGGGTCCTGGTTTCCGCTTCTAAAATAGATATTAATTTAGCTGTGTAAGAGTGCCAGAAATATTAACAATAACATATGTAAAGCAGCTAGTATAGTGCCTGGCATGTAATAGGTGCTCAGTAAATACACATCCCTTCCTTATCCTTGCCTCCTTCTCTCTTTAGATGTGATCAGATTTTCTCCCTCTTTGATAGAGCAAACTTGCTAGGTTCAGTGGTTTGTCAAATACTTCCTGGGCCCCGGGGATAACTGTGAGAGGGAAGAGCAGAATTTTCTGAGCAATTGTTTGTGGCCATACTTGCAAGCACCTTATATTTGGAATGTGTTTTTCAGAAGGCTGGCAGACATCTACTTAAAATGTTTTCCATTCATATTTCTACTTTGGAAACCATCTAACCTATTAGCTCACAATTTGTCTTTGTGCTATCAAAATAAACTAAGGATACTGGGAAGTGGTCAGCTTCACTGTTTCATTTCTGCATTGGTTGATCCCCTACATGCTACAGAGGTTA
The DNA here is from genome assembly GCA_004024845.1 of Tonatia bakeri. Taxonomy (NCBI): domain Eukaryota; kingdom Metazoa; phylum Chordata; class Mammalia; order Chiroptera; family Phyllostomidae; genus Tonatia; species Tonatia bakeri. Next base: position 35,302 of record PVIA01002679.1, on the reverse strand, counting down.
CATGTCTTAATTAAATGGGGGAATGGGACAATGGGTGAAAAAGGCAAATTATAGTTTCTCAAATGTGAGTATGGCTACCTCATTGGTCTAGGGAAGGAAAACCAAAAAAGAAAGTGATGGGGGCTGCCAGCATCCTCTGTAGGACTGTTCCAGCTCGTCTGGACTTTTGGCAATATTCTCCATGTATCAAGGCACAGGACTGTGGTCCAGGCAGTCCTTATTTTACAGAGTCCTAGCCTTGGGGTTACAAATATAATAGAGTATAACATTCATTACACAAACAGCCTGGACCATTATACCCATAAAGGCAGGAGCTGGTGATGGTCTTTTCTGACAACTGTATTTCTAGTATTCAACATACTAACTATTTGGCACCTAGTAAATACTCAATAAACAGTGAGTGGTTTTATACTGCTAGACAATAAACTCTAGCACAGTGGTTCTTAAGCTTGAGTGGGCATCAGAAACCCCTGGAATACTTGTGAAAACACAGATCGCTGAGCCGTATGGGTAGAGTTTCTGATTCATGAGGTCTGAGGTAGGGGCCTGAGAATTTACCTTCCTAACAAGACACTGATGCTATTGGCCCAGGGACCACATTTTGAGAACCACTGCTCAGGTGGTTGAGAGTAAAAGCTTTGGGGTCAGGAACATTTGCATTTGAGTCCCTACTTCACTAGGCATTAGCTGGGTAACTTTGAGCAAGTCACTTAACTTCTCTGAGCCTCAGTTTCCATATCTATATGATGGAAAAAATGACACATGGGTCTTAGGGTGGTCAAGAGGATTAAATGAGAGACTGCACTTAAAATTAGTGCAGGTTCAGTTCATAGTAGACATTAAATCAATGGAGGCCAATTGGATTACATACAGAGCACCTACTACATGCAAGTGCCTGTCACACAACGGGGAATGTAGAGACAAACCAGACATGGTCTCAGCCTTCAGAAGCTTATAGATGACTGAGGGAGGAAAATGGTTAAACCTATAATTATCTACAACAGACACAAGTGCAGATGCAGGCTTCTATGGGAGCACAGAGAAAGACACCCTGCCCAGCTGGGACTGGGGGTTCAGAGGGGGATCCCTAGGCAAGGCTGACACCAGGCCGAATTGTAGGAAATGTAGAGAATGTGGGGAAGGTTGTTCCAGGCAGAGACAATGTTTGGGTTGAGTTGGAATCACCCATTTGGTGTTTTTGTATTGAATAGATACCCAAAGGCCTTTCATGATGCTTGAATCTGATTCCTTGAGGTCAAGGCAAGTCCTTTCTTGGAAGTTTAATTTACTGAACCCATATCGAGTATAGACACCCTTTCATTTGCCCAGTTTTACTGACTTCCTTGACCTTCTGACATTCCATGCAGAGTCCAAGCTTGTTCTCAACCCAGGCTTTTGCACGTGCTGTTCCTTCTATCTAGAGCTTGCTTCCACCAGACCTCCTCATGGATGACTCTCTCCCTGCATGTCACTGGCACAGAGAGGCCTTTCTTGACAGCTCTCTGAAAGTAATTCCTATTCGTTCACTATGTTCTTACCCTGCTTTATTTTTCTCCAAGGCTCATATCATTCCCTAAATTATATATATGTTTTCTCATGTATATTCTGTCTCCCTCACTAGAAGTTTGGCTCTATAAAGACAGGGACTGTGTCTGCTTTGTACCCTAAAAATGCTTAGTGCTAAGCACTTGAGAAGTATGTGTTGAATGAATTCATGAAGAATTAAAACAATGGACGAGTGAGTGAATCCCTGTATAGAACCCTACAATGGTCCTTAGAGACTGTCTCTTTTATGTTACATTGGGAGAAACTAAGACCCAGGGAGTGGAAGAGAGTTGCCCAACACCACACAGTGAGTTGGTGTTAGGTCTGGCCTTGAACCTAGGACTCTTGAGTCCTAGAGCAGTATTCTTATCTCTTTGAGCCCAGACGGCAAACAGGCACTTTATGGGATGGGCCACTGGATGGTGGAAAGTCTTACATTATGATGGCATTGTCTGGTCATATAGTCTTCAGGGGCTTTGACTTTTGTGGGAGTGTCCTTCCTATACAGAGTACAGCTTCATAATACTGGGGGAGATGAGGTGAGACGGAGTGTTGAGGTGGGTGCAGTAGAATGTTGTGGTAGACAACATCTGACTTGCCCCTCACCAATGGTGGGAACCATGTGATTCTCAGAGTCAGAGCAAAGAAGCTGACAGTGATGGCAGTACATACTAGTTCTGGTCCCAGTGCTAGTATATAGTTCTAATGGTAACTGCAGTCAGCATTAATGAGTGCTCGTTATGCGTCAGCCACTGTGCTTAGTGCTTTACATAGAGAATCTTCTCAACAACCTGTAGATTAAGTATTACTGTTAGTATCTTATTGCACAGAAGAAAATGAGGCCCAGAGAATGGAGGTTCCCTGTCCAAGGCTGTGAAAAAGGATTGGCTAACTCCAGAACATGTGCTTTTTGTTTTTCTAAAGGTTTTATTTATTTATTTTTTTAGAGAGGGGGAAGAAAAGGAGAGAAACATTGATTGGTTTCCTCTTGCACACACCGCAATGGGGCACCAGACCTCATCCCAAGCATGTGCCCTGACTGGGAATCAAACTGGCAACCTTTCACTTTGCAGGACAATGCTCAACCAACTTAGCTACACTGGTCAGGTTTGAAGCATGTGCTCTTAATGTTGATGCTGAAGAGGCATAAAACTCGGGTTCAAATCCTGACTGTGACACAGGAGCTGTGTGATCTTGGGCAAGTGACAGCCTCTCTGGACCTGGATTTCCCCATCTGTAGAAATGCAGTAAAAATACACTTCCCATTCCAATTGTTGTTTGAATTAGACATGATATAGATGAAGTGTCAGATGAGTCCCTGGTGCATCATTGGCACCTATAACTGCCAGCTCTTAAATTAATGACTGTCACTCTTTTCCTTAACTAATTCGGGATTAGCTGTTCTGTCTCGCCATGTACCCATTACAGTTCCAGCAAGCCAAGGGGTCACTGTTTCCCCTCTTACTTGCTGACCCTGTGCCTTCAACCTCCTGAATTTTGGAATCCTGTTATCTGCGAATGAGAAGGGGCTTTTCTCTTTGTGGAGCGAAGGGGCCACTTTCACTCTATAGAGAGAAAGGAAGGTGGTGCAGAGAAAGTGACATCTGGAATTATACCACAGTCTTGAGTGGAATCTTGAGGATGCACGGGACAGGATGTCCCAATTCTCTATAAGGACCCGCTGCAGGTTCCCTTTTCCTCTGTGCCCGTGGGAGTTGCTGCCTGGGGAACTGAGCTGAGCAATGGGTCAGCTGGAATTGCAGCTGGAATTGAGGGTGTAAGAGGCTGGGTTGTTCTGGAACCAGACAGATGCCTGGCTCTGCTCCTTCCAGGTTCTGTGATATCGAACAGTTCCCTTTGCCTCTCAGAGCCTTGGTTTCTTCATCTGAAAAATGGGATGGCTGTGAAGAGTAAATGAAGGAACAAGTAGTTAGCAAAAAGAAGCTGTTATATATATGTAAGGGACTGATGTGAAATTTGCTGCATTTATTTAACAAATATTCATTGAGTGCATACTTAGTGTCTATAGGTGCAGTTCTAGATTCAGGGTTGGCAAGTTGGGGCCCACAGGTCAACTCCAGCTACTGCCTATTTTTGTAAGTAAAGCATTACTGGAACACACCCACATCTATTCATTTACATATCATCTATGGCTGATTTGGTGCTACAAGGGCAGAGTTTAGTTGTGACAGAGATGATAGGGCCCACAAAGCCTGATCTAGGTAATGACACAGAGAGAGTAAATAAAACACACATCTATCTCCTCCTTAATGTAATGGGGATGTTCTAGAAGAGGAGAGACAGATAATAAACTGAATGCATAACTGACTTTTTAAATATGTTCGGAGGTGGTAAGAACAATGGAGAAAAATAAAAACGGATAGGTGACAGGGTCTGCGGAGGAGGAAAGAGAGCTAAGATTTTGAGTAGGCTAGCTGGAGCCAGCTTCCCTGAGAAGGTGGCATTTTAGCCCTGACTTGAAGGAGGTGAAGGAATGAGCAAGGTATCGGGGGAAAGAGTGCTCTAGGTTGAGGGAATGACAAATGCAAAGGTCCTGAGGCAGGGCCGTGCATGGTGCATCTTAAAAAGTGAGGAGTTCAATGTGGCTGGAGCCGAGTGGTTAGGGGGAGTGGAGTGGGGAGAAGCAGAAGACTGAGAATACTCAAATTGAATGGAGGCTGTTGTCTCAGACTTTGTGGGTTCTTCTGAGGACTCCCTTAGTGAGCTAGGAGCACTGGGTGGTGTTGAGCCAAGAAGTGACATGATCAGGCTTGAACTTTGCAAGTCCCACTCCAGCTACCGTATTAGAGCTGGGGCAAAATCCAGGAGACTGGAGAGCCTGGAGTCTCCATATGGACCTCTGAGCCTTTCACTCCTGAACATCATTCTTTTGGACACCTAAAGCTGTCAAGAATCTGGACACTCGCCGGGCAAGGCCTGGTGTGGTTCAACAGGAAGCAGAGACACATGGGCCTTTAAGGGATGGCTGCTGGTAAGCTCTTGGTGGTGACCTTTTGTGGGAATGTGAGCTCAGTGTCCCCAGAGCTGAGTAAGAGAACTCAGAAATGCAGATTTTGATATCAAATCTTTCGGCTCTTAATGTTTGCTAGTAAATCAACTTGGCTTTTTAGACACCATGCACAACAAAATGTGTCTGCTGTACCTTTCTAGCACAAAAACAAAAACTAAATACTTCCCATTTTACCAGGTTTCCATGAAGATTCATGAGGATTTGGGTGTAGGCCTGATTCCCCACCCCACAAAGTGGACCATTTGAAACCTGGCATTAGTAAATCATTGCTTCTGATAGTGTGGCCAAGCCAGAACACAGATAGGACTGTGTCGGGTGGTGTGTCATGTGAGTTGATGTGACATGAGGCACCGGGACTAGGGTCTGAAGGTCCCCTTTTCAGCTTCTGCTTCCTTGAGGGTGTAACTTGCACTGCAGTGATGAATGCTGGTCCAGCTCATCCGTCTTCCAGGCTTGGTCCTGTGCTCAGGACTGTCCAAGAGACTGAGAAGGTGCGGCCTTCCTTTTGCCCTCCCAAAGTTCCCTGAGGAGAAAGGATAGCACAATTTTCCTTAAAAACAGGGAAATACTAGCTAGTGCTGGTTGCACACCGGAGCCCTCAGGCGGAGCTGGCCAGCAATCATGTTTTGTTTGGTCTGCATGGTTTTTATATCTGTGTAACACCTTTAAACTAGTTTCTGGCTTTTGAAAAATCAAAAGATTTTACAGTAAATTCCTGATTTGGGCTTCTCTTAGAACATCAGGAGAACCTGGCCCCATCAGGCCTCAATTCCTACGTGGACAATCTAGTGATGCTGTGAATGGCTGCCTCCTTCAGGTGGGGTGTGTTCTCCCAGCTCACCCCTTGTTCAGGTCCACTTTACTCACTTAAGTTCCCTGCCTGTCCCTGTTCTTCCACAGGCTTTTGATTTTGAATCTCTTGAAGTTGGGACTACAGACCTGAGTGAGGCTCACCTGGGACTGTCCTATCTGCAAAAACTTCCATACTTGTCCCCAGGACTCAGAAGCTCATGTGCGTTCAATGACTAATTGTGATCCCTAAACACCTAGACTGGTGCTCCAGGCTCAACTTCTAGGGCAGAGCTCCCTACAGAAAGAATTGCAGGCAGGTAAGGGACTGCTATTTTGGCAGAATTCTCTCCTGCCTTGTGTGTCCCAAAGTAGACTTTCTTTACCCCTGTCAGGTCCCCCTGTCATCACCTGGTGGCCAAGGTGTTTCACTTCTCTGAGTGTGGCCACAGGAGCCATTGCTGCTCCTCTAAAATACTGAGGGGCAAGAGAGAGGACAGATTTTCCCTCCATTCCATCTGATGCCCCAGTGTAGCTCTTGGGCAAGTTGACCATATGGCCAAGTCAGGGTCATGGCTGGGCCTTGGGAAACATTTCATCTATGATATTGTAATTGATTTTCCTCCTTTTGTCCTTCCTTTTGACCCCTCCTCCAACTTCCCTTTTTCTCTGCTGCTGTGATGCTTCACTGATTCCCCTTGATATTCAGGAAGAATTCACTCCCCATGACTTGTTTTGGCCCTTCTAATACCCAATCAATATATGGCATTGAGTACAGTTAGTGTTCAGGGAAAAATAATTATTCTTCTTCCTGGGACAAAGTCATCTTAATTTAAAGGATGAATTGCTAAGTCAACTTCCAGACATTTCATTCTTAAAGGAGACAGGTCATGGGTGGGGCAGAGGGTGGTAACCATTCCAGATAGTCTATTCATATAGCAGTACCCTTTTAATCTTTTCTTATTTCTACTTTTATTGAGGGCCTCCAACATGCAAATCTCCTTGACTACATTATCTCTAGGGAAACTGAGGCAAGGAGCTTCCATGGTTTATCCAAGGTCATGTAACTCATTGGTGGCAGAGCTTGGATGGAAACTCAGGTGTGTAAGACTACAAAGCCCACACTATACACTGAGGAAGATGTCCCCTGGGACCTCCATTTCTCTGCCTTTCCCCCTTGTCCTTCCCCTGGGTCTGGCTGAAAGCCCACTTTGCAAAGCTCTTCTCCTGGTACGAGTTTGATGATTTATCTTTCTCCTTTAAACCTGATTTATAGAGTTTTGGTTCTTCATAGGGGGATGTGATAATGTTTCTGGGATGAATTATTGCACATTCAAGGTCACACAGTGTCCTTAATGTATCATGAGCAGGTGAGTGGGAGAAGCAAGAGCTGATGGGAAGGAAGCCAAGGATGCATCTGCAGAGCAAAAAGAGTCTTAGGTGAGAATCAGATCTGCTCTTGAATATTGTATCCCAGTCTTCCCAGCCTCCTCAGCCTGTGGGGCAGATGGAGACACAGGAGCAGGGATTGTCCACATTCTAGCTCTTGTCATCATTACATGCACAGGGCTTATGCCCATGTGACATTTTCTTCTGTTATGTCTGAGAATCACCATGGCAGGTTCGTTGTGTCTTTGCTTTGGCCCAGCTGCCTTCATTTCACAATTTCCACCATGTTTGTTCTCCTTTGGCCTCTTTGTCAGTGTTTGCAGCTTGAGAAGCTCTTGAAGGTGCTTCCTGGTGTTGGTGCCTGTGTGTTACCAACCCATGGGCTCTGTCTCACCGTGTTCACAAAAGTGTCAAGTCCAAAGTTTCCAGAGCAATGAGAAGTCATTTCTTTCCAGCTCTGAGATAGATTCTACTCTCCAAGCTCCAAAGCCATCCCGATTGCCCTGACCGGTGTGGCTCCGTTGGTTGGGCATCATCCCACAAAGTGAAGGGTAGCCAGTTCGATTCCCAGTCAGGGCACATGCCTAGGTTGTGGGTTCAGTCCCGAGTCAGGGAGGCAGACAGTCAGTGTTTTTCTCACTCTTTTTCACCCTCCCTTTCCCCACCCTTCTCTCTCAAAAAGAAAAAAAAATAGCCATTCTGATTGTGCTTTGCACAAAAGTGTCTCATGAAAACAGAGCCTTCAGCTCTCCATTTATCTCCTCACTAGATTGCTCCAGGAGCCCTGCACCTACTTCCTGCTCCATCTCCACCTCTCTCTCCTAGGATAATGGAGCTGCTTGCTTTCTTCTTTGATTCCCAACCAGTGTCATCAGAGAATGGACTCATGCGAAGCATTATCCTGGGGGAGCAGCTCACTAGTTCTCCATTCTCTTAGGCATGGCCAACTTTCGGTTTGGCTTCAAGGTAGAATATGTTAATATTTAATAGTATGTGCTTGGATGGGAATATAAAATAATGCAGCAACTTTGGAAAAATGGCCTGGCAGTTTCTTAAAAAGTTAAATATAAACTTACTATACAACTTAGCAATTTCAGCCCTAGGAATCTACCCAAGAGAAATGAAAACATATGTTCACACAAAGACAAAGTTATGAATATTTGTACAAGCATTATTTATAATAGTGCCAAAGTAGAAACAATCCAAATATCTATCAATCAGTGAGTGTATATACAAAATGTGGTATATCCATACAGTGAAATACAATTCAGCAACAAAAAGGAATAAAATACTGATAAGTGTTATAGCATGGGTGATTCTCAAAAACATTATGCTAAATGAAAGAAGCCAGATCTGGGCTACATTTTGTGTGATTTTATTATGAAATATTCAGAAAAGGCAATTCTATAGAGACAGAAAGTAGATTAGTGGTTGAGGCTGGAGGTGGGAGCAAAGATTAGCAGCATATAGGCATAAGGGAACTTTTTTGGGATGCTGGACATGTCTAAAATCAGAGGGTAGTAATGACTGAAATTCTATAAATTTACTTAAAAAATCAGAGAATTGTATATTTATAATAGATGAATTTTATGGTATGTAAGTTATATTTCAATAAAGCTATTAAAAATATATATGAGCTCTGATTCAGACACACCTTAATTTGAGTTCCCATTCCATTGGTTACTAGCTATACCATCTTGGATTACTTAATTTAATTAAGCCTCAGTTTTCATATCCATAAAATGGGCACAAATACTACTTCATTAGGTTTTTGTAAGGATAAAAATTGGTTAGAGAGTAAGAAGTGCTCAGCATCATCAAAATACAATAACAATAAAATTAAAACATAAAAATAAACTTTTCCACATTATGTACTTAATTACAGTTATTTTTTATTGTTGTTGTCTTTCCTTGATGCTGAGACTTTTTTTATATTATTAGTGCTAACCAGAAAATAAAAGGACTTTTTTTAAAAAGATTTTATTTCTTTATTTTCAGAGAGGGAAGGGAGGGAGAAAGAGAGAGAGAGAGAAACATCAATGTGCGGTTGCTGGGGGCCCATGGCCTGCAACCCAGGCATGTGCCCTGACTGGGAATCGAACCTGCGATGCTTTGGTTCACAGCCCGTGCTCAATCCACTGAGCTACGCCAGCCAGGACTCAAAATAAAAGGACATTTTAAAGTAAGAGGCAAAGAATCATTTATTTGACATCAATAAGAATAGCTATTTGGGAAACATTAATTCAGGCAGAAGCCCAAATAGTGTTCCAATTAAGAGGCAAAGGCAAGGGGTGAGAAAGGGAAGGGGAACAATTACATCAGTAGAAGGAAGGCATTTGTATTGGTGTAGATAATATAACATAGTGATGTTAGTTCTAAATAAGGTTTTTAATTTTCAGTCTGGTAGTCATCAGTCCAGTAGTCATAATAACTGCTTTCTTGTTATCTTTGCATACAGTTCTTTGGCTCAGTCCAAAGGGTACATTGCCCTGTTTTAACATTCCAAGTTTTGAGGTATAAAATGTGCAAAGCAGTTCATTTGGGATGGCAGCCCCAGCTCCATTTTAAAATGGTTCTTTTTCTATTATTGCTTAGGTTAACATTTTTGAAATGGACCTTAAGAGTGTTCAGCAAAGTGACTGGGTTTCTTTTTCTTGGAAAGTGTTTCTGAATGCACAGGGTATCTGTGGTTGGAAAGTGTCTAAGATTAGAGGAAATGTAGCATTATCATTATTGCCTGTCGCATTCAGTACCCAGTGGATCTTCTCTGAACTGTGTTTGAGGCCACCAGCCTCCTTCCTCTTTGCTCACCACAACAGGTCTTCCAGCCTCTCTGGGCTCCCGCTTCCTATTTTTGCAAAGGATCTTGTAAGGATGCTTAGAAGGAGGATGGGCAGGGTGTCCCCATGGGGCTTCCTGCTGCCTTCCAATTAGACTAGTTGTGGGGAGACGCTGGAGGAGGGAGGTCTGGGCTCCTGCCAGCAGGGTGGCTGCAAGTGTGGGGAGAGAGAAAATAGAGCACAGAAAGGGAGCTGGACTTTCTCTGCAGCCACTTTCATTTTGGGCATGGCGGTTGCTTGTGCTGTCAGGGAGAATCAAGCTCATCTGCTGAGGAGAGCTGCCAGGGGCTGAGACACTCCATCCTTACAGGTTCCCTGGCTCCTCTTGGGCTTACTGAAAACTTGGCACTGCCTGGTTGGGGATGCAGAGCTTCGAGGTTAGGGAATGTTGAACGGAAGCTGAGAGCACCATCTCTGATGATTCAATGGCTTTCAAAGTCTTCATCAGCTGCCTTCCAGGACAGCCTTCAGTCTTGCATCTCACCCGTTTGACTCCCCTGTGTGCTCTGATCTCCCTATTTTCACAGGTACTCTTCTCTATCTGCCTCTTTACCTTTGTCCCAGCAGCCCTGCACCCCTTCTTTTTGCAAATGAGGAAATCGAGCATGAGAGAGATCAAGCAGCTTGTTCAAGGTCATATGGGTAGTAAATGGCAGAGATGGAATTAGAACCCAGATTTCTATGACTCAAGAGCCCAAGATCTTGGCTACTAAGCCTTATTATCTCTCCAGTTTTGATGTGACTTATAGCACATGTTATCACATTAGATCATAGTTGTATGCTGGAGAATCTGCATTCCCTGTGCACAGTTTGTGTATTTTTTATCTCTGTATTTTCTGGGCCCAGCAGAGACCCTGACATACAGGAGCAAGGTTGGTGTGTGTTTAAGTTTCTGAGTCAGAACCTGCTTTCATCCCTTTCTAGCATTATGGATTTGGTGACTCATTTGAGCTTTCTGAGCTTCAGCTTCCCCATTAGGGGATAGCAATAGTATTTACCCAGGGGTTTGTTAAGATTTGGCATGGTGATGCATATAAGGTGTTGCATGCTATTTAGGTGTGACAGACAGGGTTTTTTTTTGGGGGGGGGGGGTTTAATCTGTTCATCCTCAGCCCAAGTCAGATGAGGCAAATCTCCAGTTCCAGGAATGATGGCATGGCCCTGGCTGGCCTGACCATAATGCTGAATTACTCTGGCCACAGGCATTGGTACAAAGGTGGGCATGTAACTTAGAGGAGCCAACCCATGTCTGCCCTGGGACTTTGGCTAGAAATATCAGGAAGGGGCACATTCATCCTTCTGAGATAATGGGTGCTAAGGGCCATATATACAGTGAGATATTGTTGCCACCAGGCAGGAAAGCACTTTCCTAATAATAAACTGAGGATAAAGACAACCCAGAGGAAACAGAACTAAGAGAAAGAGAGTGAAAGTGGGAGTTCTCATCCTATTGTTAGAGTTTCTAGATCTCAGTCATGCTTGGACTTTTCCAGCTACATAAACCCATAAATCCTTTCTCTCCCCACCCCCTTTTCTTCCTCCCTCTCTTCTCCTCTCTCTCTCTAGCTAGCTTAAGTAGGTTTTTGTCACTTACAAGTGAAGTTTCTGTTTCACATAGTAGGCATTTAAAAATGGCCAGCTTTGTTTCCATTAAAATGTTCAGCGAGTGAGGGAATGAATGAACTAATTTATGCTTCTAACATTATCAGAGTTGAACTTTAAATCTAGCAAAGATCAAATATCATAGAGGCAAGCAAGGTGAAGATAGATAACCAGGTCCAGAACTCACTGGGTAAAAGGTTCATCCATAGAAAGCAGAGTGTTATGGATGAACATGTATTTTCTTGTAGAGAGCCACGGCGACCTTGGGGAACAATGGTGGCAGGTGAGGCTGATCAGGTAGGTTGGGGTCAGAGTATCATGAACCTAAAACACCATGACATTCAGTTGGAGGATAAATAGTAGATGGTAAAATAAAAGGCCAGTAGATCATTTGGGACACTGAATGGAAATGAATAAGAACAGGGGCAGTGGGTTTGAGGCACAAAGATAGTCCTTAATTTTAAATCAGCATAAATCACACTGGGGAGGGGAGATGATTAGGGGTCTAGTGTTGTTTAGCATAAACCCTACACAAAGTAAATCCTATAGATATAAGTTTGATTTGATTTTTTTAAAGGAACTGAGTTTGTCAGCTACAGTTTTACAGCATCCAAAGTTTCATTCACTTCCCCATTCATTCATCAGATATTTACAGAGCACTTATCACAAGCCAAGCACTGCACCAGGCACTTGGGATTCAACTGGTAACAAAGAGAGTGTTTCAAATATCTTAGCATGCACTTAATTTTATTTATTTATTTTTTATTTTATTTTTTAAGTTCATTTATTATTATTATTATTATTTTTATTGTTGTTCAAGTACAGTTGTCTCCATTTTCCCACCACCACTTCACCCCACCCACCCCTACCTCCCACCCTCAATCCTTCCCCACTTTATCTTTTTCCATGGGTCCCTTATAGATGTTCCTTGAAGACCCTTTCCTTTCTTTCTCTGTCACCCACCTCTCCCCCGCCCTCTGGTTACTGTCAGTTTGTTCTTTAATTCAATGTCTCTGGTTCTATTTTGCTTTCTTGTTTGTTTTGTTGATTAGGTTTCACTTACGCACTTTCATGTAATATAATATATTAGGTGGTGATCGGAGCTAAGAAGAAAAGAAATTTGGGTGGGAGGACAGGGAGTGGGGGAAGAGGTACTATTTAAGGAGGGTGGGAAAGGAATGCTGATAAGGAAGTCTGCCTTAAATTCAAGACACATGGGAGGATGTCGTTATTACTCTTTGGGAGGAAAAATCAATGTGGGAATGAGAAAGCAGGTTGGGATGGAGTGAGACTGTTTTACCATTGAGGAAATCTTGAATCTGAGCCAATCTTTTCTTTCTTTCTTTTTCTTTTAAAGCAAGTTACGTCCAAACTTTGAAATTTTTTCATGAGTCACAAGGACTCAAATTACAACTGATTATAACATAAGCAAATATCATGGGCCTGAGATGGAGAATGACTTCTCCAGGTAGGGTCCACTTTTCAACATTTCTCCTTAAACCTGCCAGGGTCTCTGAGCAGGGTCATATGAAATGGGGCAGATGAGACTGTTGTCATCGCGCCTGTGACAGGGTATGCCAGGAGTCAGGCTGACCATTGTGACCTTGCTCCAGAGTCATTTGTTACTTCCCAGCTTTTCAGGATGCTGCCAATCAAGACTTTATCTTTTTTTCTTCTTTTTTTGAGTTACCAAGTATTGTGGCCACCAGACACCATATCCACTTCCAGCCTTGGGGGGCAACCTGACATTGGCCTCTCCTTACCGAGTTTCTCCTGTTGCTCAGGGATGGGCCCATGGGCCCACTGCAGCCTCATGAGTGGTTGACACTCACATCATTCAGTCATTTTAAAAAATCAGAATGTTTGATGACTTAAAAAAAAACCAACTTTGTGGAGGTATAATTTACATTCACCCATTTTAAGTGAATAATTCAGAGATATTTAGTAAATTTAGTGAGTTGTGCAACTATGACCACTATCCAGTTGCAGAACGTGTACATCAACCCAGTAAAATCTTTGTTCTTGTTCTCATTTCTAACCCAAGACAATCACTAATCTATTTTCCTTTTTTATGAATTTACCTGATATTAAATCTGGCTATTTAATATCAATGGAATCATGAGATGTATGGCCTTGTGTGGCTGGCTTCTTTCACTTAGCATATTGTTTTTGAGGTTCATCTATGCTATAGTGGGTATCAATACTTCATTTCTCTTTATTGATGAATAATATTTCATTGTATGGAGAGACCACTTCAGTTACCCATTGGTGGACATTTGGTCTCATTTTTTTTTTGAAGGGGGGAGGAAGATTGTAAATAATGCTGTTATAAATATTCTCATGTAAGTGTTTGTGTGGATGTAAGTTTTCTGTTGTCCTGGGTGGAAATGGGGAAGGGGAATTGTTTGGTTTTATAGTAGGTTATATTTAACTTTTCAAGAAACAGATGGCTTTGTTTCTAAGCCCTGTTAAAAAGTCCTCCCAGCCACATTAAAAGGGCGGTGTCTGAGTGTCCTTTGTGACCCTGGATTCTCTCAGCAGTGTACTTTGTGACCCTGGATTCTCTCAGCATGTGACTGCCACTGAACTTGCAATAGAATTTTCAGAACCTTCCACGACGCTTCCCCATGTTTGCTTGAGCTTCCCCCAGTAGCCCCTCCAAGCATCCCCTTGCTGCCCCAGCCAACCCAGAGGCAGAGGGAACACAAAGATGGCTCTGGCTGTCTGAACTCAGCTGTTTCTCCAGATCAGACTGGTGCAGTTCTATAAAACCAGCTGCAATGTTTCCCTGCTGGAAAGGCCTTTTCATGCAAGAGACAAAAAAAAAAAAAGATGAATATTATGCTAGAAAGGTGAACCTCAGTAGCTGGTATGAAAAGCATACAATGTTTGCTCCTTGTTGCTCTTGGGGGAATCAGTTATGTTAGAGAAGCAGTCTTTTTTCAGCCTTAGCTACTGCTTGGATCTATTTTAACATCCAAAAGCACAGATGGGGGACCCGAACCTTTAGCAGGAATCTCAGGTTGCTGGAGATGGTGTCCTGATAGTGTGTCAGGTCCTGAGGCCTGTCAGCCAGCCAAGGAGCTATGATTAAGAGAGGGTGCTAATGAGACTAAAGGTGATAACAAAATATTCAAAATTGGGTTCCCAAGATTTAACTGTAGCTCAGGCTATGAGTTCAGGGTTGTAAGAGAGGCACCTCCTTTGCTTGTTAGGAAAGTGATTTGAAGCATCAGACTGCCGGAATTCAAATCCTAGTTGTAGAAGATCATTGGATAATTTATTTCACTTTCCTGTGCCTTGGTTTTCTCATCTGTATAATGGGACTGAAAATAATACCTCCCAGTTTTGAGGGTTAATTGAGATAATTTATGCAAAACACTTAAAACAGTGGTGGATATATAGTAAGATCATAGTAAACATTTTCTATCATTACTGCTACTTCTAAACTTATATTTTATTACTAAGGTAATTTTCTCCTTTGATTCTCTGTTCTACCAGGTGGGTAAAATTGAGTTTTGGTCTATTCTAAGTCATCTTAGGCAATTTAGTTTTGTGTCTCCCCAAAGATTTTGATTCTGTAAATGACTTGTATCTTAAGCAGGTTGGGAGAGTAGAATTAATCACTGGCTGGTCTTCAGTTATCATCTGTCCAGGCTGATGTCTACCGAGACCCACTTAATCATGTATTGCGGGTTTAGGAACTGAAGCTCACAGAGGTTAGAAAACTTGCCTAAAGACAAGCAGCTAAGAAATGGGCCTGATATTCAAAACCATGTCTGTCTGACTTCAGGGCCCTTGCTCTTCACCATTTGTCTTCTAAAAATGACGGCAAAGACCTCTCCAGCTGAAGTCCAGGTAGTCACCAATTGAAAAACAAAGCAACAAAAGATTGGGTCTTTTTTTTTTGAAGAGTGGACAATATGATTGCCCATGATTGGGCAGAGAAAGGCCTGAGGACTTACTTGAATCAACTGCCAAATAAAACATTTTGCTAAGTTTGGGAAACAATCTGGGGTTTTGGTTAACAAGATATGTTCAATGCGTATTTGTAAAATTGAAGGAAGCTAGGAGGGGAGAAGAAAAAAGTGATATAAAAGTAAGAAAGCAAGAAAAGAAGAAAGGAATGTGAGAAGGGAAGAAGAAAGGAAAGAGGGAGGGAGAAAGAGAAGGAAGGAAGAAGGGTTTTAGTTGTCATTCATGAGGCACACTTTTGAAATATATTAAATTGGTGAGACTTCAAAATATGTGTTCCAGGGTCACACCCCACACCCACTGACTTGGAATTCCTGGGGGCTACTGGTGGGCAAATAAATACGGGGGATTCTAAATAGCACCTCTCACTGAGAATTGAGTTTGTGGGTTTTCTCTTTGGTTGGTTGCTGTTAAGTATTGGAAAAATTTAGGATCGAGTCTTAGCAAATAATTTGTTTAGGGTCTGGGTCTGGGTAGGTTGTGACTCTGTCTTTTATTTGGATGTTTCCCAGTTACTTCCATGTTGGGAGAAGATTCGGAGTGATGACCTTCAGAGGCCATTAAAGGGTGCCCCTTGGGTCACGGCTCCAGGTTACCATTGCGAGGGTCAAGGAATATGTGCACTGGACATTTCCCCTTTAGCCAAACCCTGTGCTTCTTGGCACAAGGGTTATTTTACACTTTTATGGTGTTTAAACTCCCTGATGGTAGAATAACAAATTTGAATACATCTTCCTGATTTTCAGGTCTAAATTGATCTAAACCAAAAATGTTTTCACTAGTTGTAGAGATGATGGCTCTGGTGGTTCCCAAGGGGCCAATAATACAGCAACTGCTGTATGTTTGGGTCAGGGGGCTCTCACAGCCTGTTTGGGGTTAGGGTTAGGGTTAGGGTCTGGGTTAGGGTTAAGGCAGATGTGTTCGTCCTGATCAAGCCTGAATGTTGCCTGATCCAAATTCCCCATCACCCAGAGTGGAGGATGGTTATCCTGCTTGGTACCACATATCTCAATTAATTGGCTTCCTTTGTCAGGACTTGTAGGTGTCACCCATTGGACAGGAATAGACATTGAAGCCCTGGGAAAATTGTCTTGCCTGAGAGACTCATTACTGCATCCAATACAAAGGAATTTGGGCAGGAAGGTCAGAGTTGATGTGTTTAATATTCAGTTGCTCGAGGGACCCAGCCAAGGAACTGAGACTGTCCTGAAAATTACTGGCTCATTTGTTTGCATTCTCTGGCTGTGTTTTTTTGAACTCATAGTGGAGGGAGGGCTAAACACAATAGAAACTGGAAAGAGGCCCAGGTCAGTATCTTAGGAGGAAAAAAATTTTGTGGCTATAGTCAAGAGGTCATTTAATCTGATTCCAAGTCAGTGTAAGCCTCTGCTCTAAACTACCTATCAGTTTTCCTCCCTCCCTGCCTCCCTCCCTCCCTCCCTCCTTCCCTTCCTCAAGCACTTATGGAGAACCTGCTGTAAGCCTGGAATTTTGCCTGGAAAAATTGGGGAGGTTACCTGCATTGGTTAAAATATTCCTAGAAATAAATGACTGTGTTTTCAAGAGCACAGAGACTTAATTAGCAAAATCATAATATGGAAGTCTCTCCCATTCCCAATTGTCTTCTTAAATTATAATTTTTATTTTGAAGAAGTTAAAAATGATACAGAAAAGTACAAAGAACTAGGTAACAATCATCCATCTTTTCACCACCCAGAATCAACAGTTGTTAACTTTGGGTCATATTTCTTCAGACATGTTTCTGGCATCAGGACGAATATATGATAGATGATGTTGAAATTGCCCCTTTTCTAGTGCCATCTACATCCCATCCTCTCCCAACCAGGCCGTTAGAGTCATGAATTTTGTGTGTTTCTTTTTTATACCTAATCCTAATAGTTTTAACTGTAAATGTTTAAAAATTATTCATGGTTAATTATGGTAAAATTTGCATAATAAACTCACCATTTTATCATTTTTAAGTGCACAGTTCTGTGGCATGAAGTACCTTCACATTGTTGTGCAACTGTCACCACCATTTATCCTCAGAACTCTTTTTAACTTGCAGAACTGGAACTCTGTGCCCATTAAATACTAACTCTGCATCCCTCTCTCCCGCTGTCCCTGACCACCATTACTCTACTTTCTAGCTCTACGAATTCCAGCACTGTGCGGTGCCTCATGGAAGTGGAATCATACGGTATTTGTCCTTTTGTGACAGATGTATTTCACTTAGTGTAACGTCTTAAAGGTTCATCCATATAGCATGGGTCGGAATTTTCTTCCGTTTTAAGGCTAAATAGTATTTCATTGTATGGATAAACCACATTTTGTTTATCCATTCATCCATCTATTCATGGACACTTGGGCTGCTTCTACCTTTTATTGTTAATAACATGCCTATGAACCTGGGTGCACAGGTATCTGTTTGAGTCTCTGCTTTAAATTTGGGGGGGTATATACCCAGAAGTGGAATTGCTGGATCATATGGTCATTCTATGATGAATTTTTTGAGGAATTACCTTAGTGTTTTTCAAAGGGGCTGTATTTTTTACATTCCCATCAGCCATAAACAAGGGTTCTGATTTCTCCACAGCCTCACCCAATCTTATTTTTTGTTCATTTCTTCCTCTCTTGTTTTGATAGTATCCATCTTAATGGGTGTGGCATCTTGTTGTAGTTTTCGTTTGCATTTCCCTGATGGTCGGTGATTCTGAGCATCTTTTCATATACTTATTGGCCATTTGTATGTCTTCCTTGGAGAAATGTGTATTTGTATTCAAGTCCTTTGCCTGTTTTTAAATTTGGTTGTTCACCTTTTTTTTGTTGTGTTTTAGGAATTTTTTGTATGTCCTGGTAATTAACCCCTCATCAAATATATGGTTTCAAAATATTTTTCTCTTATTCCTTGGTTGCCCTTTGATGTTGTTAAAAGTGTCATTTGATATACTAAAGTTTTTGATTTATACACAGTCCAATTTATTATCTTTTGTTGGACCATGCTTTTGGTGTCATATCTAAGAAATCTTTGACAAGCCCAGTGTCAAATCGGATGTCAAGAAGCTTTTCTCCTATGTTGTTTTCTCAGAGTCTTACAGCCTTAGCTCTTACGTATATGTCCCTTTTTTACTTTTACATATAGATTTATATTTCAACAAACAATATGTAGTATTTTTATGTGCTTTAATTTATGTGCATTTTATCATAGTTTACATTTTATTCCACATCTTGCTTTTTTTTGCCAGCTGTCAACATTATGCTCTGGGGCTTCATATATGTTGCTGTTTAGCTAGGTATCACATCCAGCTCCATTCGTCTAGTCCTGTATCTATCTGTCTAATCTTCCTTTTCCTCCTCTGCCATCCCAATCACCATCATCAGCACCACAATCATCATTAATGTATTTTGCTACTTATTTATTATATCTTTCTGGCTGGCTGTCTATTTTACACCTGTCCTATTTCAATCACTCACTTATTCACTCATTTTTCTTGCCTTGTTCATGTAGTGGGGGTAACACTCAAAATATTTAATAGCCCCTTTATCCCAGATACCAAATAATAAAAATTTGTAATAGCCCAATCAGACTAAATTTGGTCCTGATTAGCTGATAAGTATGTCAGTCTGATTCACACTAGCTTACCAATAGACACTTATGTTTCAACGCTATACTAGCAATTTCTTCCAATGCTGACATTTTTATGAACAAAATCTTCTGACTTTCTTCTTTAAGAATACCCTCTTCTTTACATACTAACATTACTTCCTAATCTCTGCTTGTAGAAACCTAAGCAGTCTTTTAGGCCAAGTGCTAATACCACTTCCTGCATGAGTAACTCTAGGAACTCTAAGACAAATTCTTGTTTTGATTCTCTACTCTGTTTTATTATTGGAATTATATCTGTGGTATTTTCCAGGGTTGAATGTTCCAGGGACTATAAGTTTTGTGAATCTGGGACTGTACCTTAGTTACTCATCTATCTGACCTTATTTTGTATCAACTCTCCCATTATCATGTATCCCAGCTTGTCCCTGGGGAACTCCAGAAACCCTTGTTAGGTTGGCAATGAATTAATGGTAGAGTCTACTTAGCTTGGAGTATTAGGAGTATATTTGGGGATAACATGTAAATGCCGAGTTCTCCAGTTCTCATTCATTGGAAATTTTCAAGGTAGTCCTAGCTATAATGGTCCTTGGCTCTAAGAAAGCTTGTCAAAGTACCATAGTTTATGATGTGGCAGAATGTCATTGCTGAAGGTCTCAGGAAGGAGCTGAAATTTCAGATGGGAAAAGTGCTTTGAGAAGGTGGAGCAGAGACACTGTTTGAAAGCAAGGTGGTGTGGAGCAGTGAACAGAGCACGGGCTTTGGAGACAGATACAGTCCTCTCCAAGCCTGTGCCTAGAAAAGAGTCTTAGAAATTGTGCGTTTTGAACTCAGTCATTCCTTGCACATGGTAAGCACTCAGTAAATATTTGCTGAGCATGTGAATGGAGCCAGAAAGCCCTATGTTACAATCCTGGCTCTGATTCTTGCTGCCACCTGTGAGATTTTGGACACATTTCTCTCTTTTTTTAAAATTATTATTCAAGTACAGTTGTCTACAATGAGATACCACTTCACATTGGTCAGAATGGCCATCATAAACAAATCAACAAACAAGTGCTGGCAAGGTTGTGGAGAAAAGAGAACCCTACACCATTGGTGGTAATGCAAACTGGTGCAGCCACTGTGGAAAACAGTATAGAATTTCCTCAAAAAACTAAAGATGGAGCTGCCTTTTGACCCAGTGATTCCACTGCTGGGAATATACCCTAAGAATCCCGAATCACCAGTTCAAAAGAACCTTATCTTATCTGAAATGAATCTCAGTCTCTCTGTCTGAAACATGGTGATAATAATGTGTACTCTTCAGTGTTGTTGGACAAAGGAGATTTCATAGATGTATAGTGCTTAACCACTGTCACATAGTATACTTGTAATGAATACATTATACTTCGTGTAGGGTTCTTATGTATATTAGGGACAAACACCTAGGAGATACATGTATATGCATTTGTTCCAATGCTATTTTAGTTGTGTGATACTGGGAAGATCTTTGCTGTTTATTTGTTTTTAAACACTCTCAGCTTCAAGTTCTGTATCTATAAAGTTGGGTAGGCATTAAAACAACAGACTTCTTTTGATACCTACTATGAGATGGTATAATGGGCTGAACAGTGGCCCTCAAGATGATATAACCAAGTCCTAATTTCCAGAACCTGTGAATCTGACCTTACTTGGAAGAAAAGGGTTTTGCAGATGTAATAAAGTTAAGGTTCTTGAGATAAGGGGATGATCCCAGAGTAGCTGCATGAGCCCCAAGTCCAGTGGCAAGTGTCCTTGTAAACACTCAGAGGAGGCAATGTGAGCACGGTGGCTGAGACCTGGAGCCAGAGGCTGGAAGAAGCAGGAGCAGATCCTCCCTAGAGCCTTCAGAGGGAGAATGGCTTCTTGATTTCAGACTTCTGGCATTCAGGACTGTGAGGAAATACATTTCTGATGTTTTAAGCCACCAAGTTTTTGGTGATTTGTTACAGCAGCAACAGGAAACTAATACGGACAGTTTCTGCACTAAGTTCTGGTTATACAAGAATCTTTTGCACACTGTAGGTGCTTACTGAAATACCCTTAAGAAGTCCACAGTTTAGGGCTGGGAGGTGACACATAAACCAACAATTACACAATAGAGTAGGTGAAGTTGTGGCAGAGGGAAGCACAGAAAGGAGGGCAGGTAACCCAGCAGGGAGGGAGGTGTGTAGGTGTTACCAGGAATATTTCCTGAAGCTTATCTAAGCTGTGCCCCAGAGATCAAGGAGGAGTTATTTGAACAATGAAGCAGGGTGAGCATTTCATTAAAGAGAGCTGCACAGAGGCATGAGACAGCAAGAGCAGACAGTTATTCTTGTCTTCCTTACTTTTGGGAAGGTCACATAACCATCTAGAGTGATGCTTCTCAAACATTAAGATGCACAGGGCTCACCTGGGGGATCTTGTTAAAATGCAGATTCTCATTCAATGGGTCTGGGGGATTCCAGAGATTCTGCATTTTTTTTTTTTTTTTTTACAAGCTCTTAAAAGATCCTGATGCTACTGGTCTGTGGACCATACTTTGAGGAGCAAGGCCTGAGTATCCTGAATTTAACAGTACTTTCCCTCCTTCCTTTCCACATTTGAGCTTCCCCTGGAGATAGCCAGGGCCTAGATTTGCAGCTGCAAAACCAGAAGCTTGAAGAGGGGTGGTGCCATGGCCAAGGTCACACAACCTCAAATGATATCTTTGATTTTAGATCTCAGGTTTTCTGACTTTGAAGACAGGTGCTCTTTTAAATAACTCATCCTGCATTTTATTATGACTTGCAAACATGGGATCCATTTTGATTTTTTTGGACCCAGTCTGAGAGTCTTTTTCTGTTAATAGATTGTTTAATCCTATTTCCACTTATAAATGTCAAATGCATGTTTATTATTAATTGCGTTTATATTTTGGTGATGTTCTTGTGCTTTGCACATTCTTGCAATTTCCTTTCCCTCTTGTATCTTTTGCTGTAAAATGGTGCTTCGCAGTGTAAGCCAAACACTGGAATCAGGTAGTGCAGAGCTTTAACAAATTCTGACGTCCGGCTCCTACCTGAGATTCGGATTTATTTGTTCTGGCATGTGGCTTAGGCATCAGGATTTAGAAAATCTTCCCCAGGTATTCTAATGAGCAACCAAGGCTGGGAATCACTGATCCAGATATTTTTTTTAGCCTCCGTTTTCTTCCTCCTTTCTTACTATTACTAGGATTTCTATAGTTATTTTTTGAAGTTCTTTTGCTGTTTACCATTATGTTTTTAGCTAGTACATTCAATTCTTTTTATTCACTAATTAGCAGTAAAACTGCAGTGGAATCTTTTAATTCTTTATTATGAAAAACAATTTAAAAATGTGGATATTCACTTGCACATCCATCTCTCCATTGTCCCTCCTACTCCAGTGAGTCTCGCTGCCAGTTTATTTATTTATTTTCAATTAAAATTGACAGTCAATATTATTTTATATTAGTTTTGGGTGTACAGCATACTGGCTAGACATTTATGTAACTTACGAAGTGTATCACCCCGTAAGGCTAGTACCCACCCTGGTACCATACATCATTATTACAATATTACTGACTGTATTCCCTTTGCTGTACTTACATCCCTGTGACTGTTCTGTAACTGCCAGTTTTTACTTAACCCCTTCCATTGTTCATCCAGTGTCCTACCCCCACTCCCATCTGGCAACCATCAATTTGTTCTCTGTATCTCTGAGTTTGTTTCTCTTCTGTTTGTTTATTTTGTTCTGTAGATTCCACATATAAGTGAAATTGTATGGTGTTTTTCTGTCTGACTTACTTTATTTAGCATAATACCCTCTATGTCTATCCATGTTGTTGCAAATGGTAAGATTTCATTCTGCTTTTATGGATGATTATATTTTGTCACTTTCAGTGTAATTAGTAAGCCCTGGTATGTGTATATGTGTGTGTGTGAGTGTGTGTGTGTATCCAAGGCCTGCAGGCTTCTTTCACTTTTTTTGGTGTTGTTTATTTTGTGTTATTTGACTTTTCCTTTAACACTGTAAGATTTACATTGTTTTCCCCTAGATTGTTCAGCTTTAGTTTTACATTTCAGTAGTTTCCTTTGTTAAAGCACTTTGAGGGAGCCGGAAGTGTTAGAGGGATGGAAACAATTATTATTATTTTTATAATTAATAATTATAATAATACCAGGTCATGTTACCATCATTATCTATAAATCATGACATCTTACTAATTGGGGCCAATTACTGATCAGGTGCCAGACATTTAATTGCCTTGAATTAGTTAGGATTTTTGTTTTATCTCTGTGCTTATAAAGCAGATTGGTTTTCTTATGTGGTCTTTGTTCAGTGAGAGAGATGGGGTTAGGATTCACTTCTTATGGTCTTTGTCCAATCTTGGTACCAAGATTATACTGGTGTTATAAAGGGACAAGAGTCACTTGTCCATCCCTTTCCATGTTCTAGAACAGCCTGACTGAAAGGAGAATTATCTGCTTCCTGAAGGATTGCTAGAATTTGGGTGTAAAACAGTTTTTGGGTAGTGCCTGTATCTGAGTGTATTTTTTTACCTTGACTTTTTATTTTGAAATTTTGACAAATGTTCAACTTACAGAAAAATTGAAAGAGAAGTACAATAGAAACTACTTCAATTTTTAAATGGCTTTTGGCCTAATGTGGTTTCCTATTTTTCCTTGGGCCACTTGGGTAATGTAAATTTTTCTTGAAAAATTGACCATTTCATGTAGAAATCTTATATATAGCAAAACTTTTAAATAATATCTTACCATTTTTTTCTAATTCCAGTTGTGTCTGTAGTTATATCATTTATCACATGTTTTTTTAAGAATATCTCATCCAACCCTTATAGTGACTTTATGAGGCAAATATCATGCATTATTATCATTTTACAAATAAGGACATTGAGACTGAGAGAACTTCAGTGGCTTACTCAGGGCCATACAGCTAGTGAGTGATAATGCCAGGGTTCTGGATCACATCTTCTGAGCTTCGAGTCCAACCTACATCAGCTGTACCTTCATAGCCTGCTTGCTTGTGGCCCATGGTTTAGGAAGCAAGGCCTGAGTATTCTGAACTTTACAGCACTTTTCCCCATTCCTCCCCACATCAGAGCCTCCATGGAGATAGCCAGAGCCTGGATTTGCAGCTGTGAAACCGGAAACTGGAAGCTTGCAGAGGTGAGGTGCCTTGCCCAAGGTCACACAACCTCAAATGGTATCTTTGGTTTAAAAACCCACGCTTTTTGACTTTGAATACAGGTGCTCTTTTTAATAATTCATCATGTAGTTTCATTACAACATACAAATAAGGGCTAGGTTTAATTTTTTGACCTGGTCTGATAGTCTTTTCCTTTTAATAGATTGTTTATGCCCTATTTCCACTTATTGATGTAGCATGCATGTTTGTTATTAATAAGTACATTATACAATTGTCAAATAATAATTATTAACTAATAAATTTAATCAACATCAATTAATAATGATATTAATGATCATTAAGCTGCCTCTATCCATAGTCTCCCACAAGGCATGGGCAGCAATCTCTGTATTCGCTGTTTCCTTCAGGGAAAGTGACCCAGTGGGGTTTGAAGCTGAGCTAGGCTACACCCAAAGCAAGTTTCCCCTCTGATCAGAGCCTCAGAGGACTCTTGTGTGAGTCTTAGGCTTACCCACAAGACAAACCTGCTGTTACTGATTTTTTGGCCAACTAGTTAGAAGAGATAAGTACTGAATATTAAAGGGGGGCTAATGTTTTGTTGTTCAGGATCGCACAAGAATTGAGCTACCATGCACGTCCACCTGCAGCAGCAGCAGCAATAAAGTAGGAGGTGCATGTTTTTGGAAGAAAGACAGTGGATGACCTCAGGAAAAGGAAAATAGACTCCAGGGAGGATAAGTACGTGATGAGAGCCATAAAGGAATGAAGACAGTGTGATCTTAGTGGTCAGGTGGGAGTGGGATGACTACAGCCAACATGGCCTTAAAAATGGCATGATCATAGTTGACCACAAGAGGGGGCAGATATGTCTGTGGGCAGCACTGAGAATGAATTAAAGGAAGGAAGTGTGCATATATGCAAATATACTTAGATTTGGTCAAGCTGGTTTGAGTGTGGAGTTATAATTATGCTGTGGAAGCTGATAAATTTCACTCTACAGCTTCGGAGCCTTTGGCATATCAGCAAGGACTTGTTCCAGGGGATTTGTCAACAGGGGATTACATGTCAAACATCTGTTCTTCCCCATGACTCCGGATGAAGTTGGTAGCCCTGGTGTTCCACCAGGCTGCATGGAGGCCCCAGGGCTCCCTGTGGTCATATGTAGGGAGGAGAACACTGGGGACTGGGGAAACATATTTTTACACATAAATATTTATGTCAAACTAGCTAAGAAGGTGGTGAAACAAGGCATGAAAACAATGAGACAGAGCAGCCTTTTTGCAAATACTTGTGAGAGAGGACAAGGCTGAGAGAGAGGAATAGCCTCCAATAGTTGGCAAAGAAGGGAAGAGAAACATTAAGGATGCCCTGAGCTGTGGGAAGGCTGCCTTCTTAAAGGGAGAAAGACTAGCAGGCAGGGATAATCAAATAATATGGCTTTTAGGGAGGGAAAAATTGGCATTATTTTTGTGTTTTTAATCCACCTTTATGCCAGTCACTTTGCTTAAGCACATCTAATTCTTTGAAATAGGCATTAATAACCCATTTTACAGATATGAAAACTGAGTCAAAGCAATTAAGGGATTTTTTTTCCATTTACTCAGCTAATAAGGGAGAGACCTGGGATTCCATTCACATTGAACTGTTGCCATCCCCGTGGTCGTTCTGCCACTGTACCACAGGTGCCTGACCCTGTGCAGGCCTGGGCAGCAGTGTGATGGGCAAAGAGAATCAGTACCAGCACCCTGTGTATTTCCTATAATAACAGTTATTACTTCCTTAACCAAAATATAAACATTATAGGCAGTAATGCAAAAACCATAGTAGAAGAGAGGTCTAATACATGAAGAATTATATGCCTTTTCTGGCATAGCCAATGTCTTCAAGTGTCTACACAAAGTGGTGTTGGTGTTAATTTTAGGAGGGGGCAGGGAGGAGAACTGTCAACTTTAATGTTTCATTTTGTCCATTCTTGTTTAAAATTTTACAATGAATATTATGACTTTTATAATAGATCACTAAATTAAACACACACACACACATGTGTGACAGGTCTATATAACAGGCACACCCTTCTCTCTCACCTTCAGTTTCCTCTTCAGTAAAGTGATGATAATAAAAGTTCTATTTCATGGGATTCTTTGAGTACTGGAGTCCACATAACATACCTCTGTGCCTGGCACATAGGAAGCTGTTAATCCATGTCAGGTGTCAATACCACTTTTTTCAGCTCATTGAAGAAGTCCATGGAGTTGTATTGGGTGATGTAGCACATGCTCTGCCCATAGAAGGAGCTCAATGCTTTTGTTGTTGTTGGAGAAGAAACAGAAATACTGGGGCTGTCAGCAGTTCTGAAATAAGGAAGTGCAGCCTCTGTGTGCAGTGCAGCTGGAGGGGCTTTCAGAATTTTGTTTTTCAGCCAGAGGACCTCTTCTGCTGTTGCGTTAGGGCATGGCCATTTTTTGCCGAGCCACCAGCATTTGTTTCTGCCTCTGGCAAGGGGTTATCCTCAGGTTGACTTGAGAGTCCTGTTCTCTTTAAATGCTAGAGGGAATGGAACTGAAAATTCTCTGTGACATAGGAATCCATCCAAGAAGTGGTGGTGGAGAAGGACAGAGATGCCCCCAAGATGTTTGGGCATTTTCTCAAGAAGAAGTTGGAAAAGAAATATGTCACCTGGGTTTGTAGGTTTTCTGTATAGTGCCATTCAGCACCAGTTTTCTATAAGGAGCAAACAGGCAAGTATAATGATTGGTGGTTAGGGGGGAAAGAGAGAAGAGTGTTGATGTTAATGGACTGCCCATCGTCCAGGAATTGTGTTTGGTGCCATGTGTATGTTTTCTCACTTAAGTTTTATTTGTTTGTTTGTTTGTTTATTTATTTTTAAATTGTTGTTCAAGTACAGTTTCCTGTCTTTTACTCCCATCCCAACTCACTTAATTTTTAAACAAAGCTGTAGGGATGATAGCATGATGTGTGTTTTATAGATGAAGAAGCCAACGTACCTAAGTTCACGTAACTCAGACAAATGCGATATAGAACCAGGAGTTTAGAACTAGAATGTCTGTCTTCCAAATCTTTGGAAGAGTGTGCAGGGGATGGAAAAAAATTTTTAAATGTGGTAGTAAATGCATACATAGGAATACAGTCAGATTGGTTTTCTGCCTTCTTGGTACATAGGTCAGAAAAGAAGATTTTTTTTAATTCAAAAAGGATAAATATGATAAATGCACTCATTTGCTTAGGAGCCGTGATTGGCTTGGGCCATGGATGGTGAGTAGATAAATCCTGAGTGCCTAATCTGATCTGTTGGCAGTGGCTTCTGAGTGGGAAATTGATTAATGATGCCTGTTATGAATGTAGGATGGAGGATCAGTGGCCATTTGCTATTTCTTTGATACCTAGTCATGAAGCAGAGAAACAGCTGTTCTGAGTAACACAGAGAGACATACCTTGTTGACCACACATAAGGGCAGTGGATTGTACCCTTGTAAGAACAAAGGAATGAGATGGATGGTGAGCACAGCTGGCAGATACTGAGAACCTAGTGAGTATGGGCAAAGGTCTCATTTTCTGTTATAACAAGAGATGGTGAACTTCTAACTCTTCCTCTGAATCCAGGGGAAACAGTCCAGTCTGAGTAAATGAGAAATTTTAGAAAAAATTCAGGAGTACAAGCCCTGCTAATGGTAAAGTAGTTATTAGTGATAGGACTTGAGAGCTAAAAAGATCACATTTCAAATGTTTGCTTCATCACTCATGAGCTGTGTGGCTTTGGGTTTTTACCTCTATATTCTCATCCACAAAATTTGAATGCTATTTGTGACTCCTGGTGCTATTCTGAGGATGAGGCAAAATAACATTATTAAAGTGCTTTGCATACAGTAAGTACTCAGTGTATAATTGTTTTCTTCTTCACCCACTCCATCATGCCCTGCCATTGGGAATGCTCTCCTGGCTGAAGGAAGTCCTTGTTGGGGGACACCAAAGCCTGACCCAGACTTAGTCCAGCTGTTGGTATACAGGTGTCTCTAACGTCCCTTTCCATGACCTAACTTCGGGACCTACTTGGCTTCCCCTATTACTACTAATGGAAACTGTGCACCTAATTCCCCTATCACTGTGCAATCAATTTACCTCTTAATGCCTAGCAGAGATAGCAAGCAGAAAGATTGACAACCTTGTTCACACTGTTAAAAGGTTCCACTGTGTGTTGAAAATTGTTTAAATTGGGGGGCAGGTAATAAACAATTACCAAATTGAAACTTTCTCAAACTGAGAGGAAAGAAAGGCTTTGGAGAGCGTTGTCACATGACCAAAGTTATTAGCCATGGTGAGGTGGGGGAGGTGGTATCCATTCCCCCAAACTCAAGAGATATTGCAGCTGCTAGAGCATGACACATTTGGAGCCTGTCACTACAGGCAATTTACCTGGTAACTTTCCATGAATACTGGGATAAGAGAGACAGGCACACCTTGGTCTCTCAACTGCAGACAGGTTTATAAAACCGTGAACCGATTGTTGTCCATCACAATCAGAACCAACTCGACATGTGAATTCAGCATTGGTTTCCTGATAGTAACTTCCTTAATGGGATGACATAGCCATAGCCTGAGTAGAAGGATTGTGTTTCAAATTCTGGCTTTCTGTATTATTAGCAGCTTTGGGTGGGTGACTTCACTTCTTTGAGTCACCACTGCTTTCCTGAAGTGCGGGGTTGATGATATACCTATCTCACAGAACCATTATGATGAACTGCAGTCATGATATTTAGAAATGATAAGCATCATTTTTACTTCATGATGGAGGAAGCCCTGTGTTAGTCTTCATTTTGATCAACATTCCTGCAATGAAGGTATTTTTATCCACACTAAAAATGTGTCATTGAACCTCATAGATTTGAGGTTTCTCATCTAAGACCTCACAATTAGGAATCCAAATTTGTTTGTCTCCAAATATGATACTTAATTCCATCTATACAAGACTACCTCAATATAAGATGCTTGCTGATTGCAAAATCACCCAGTCCAATGCAAGATCATAATAGTTGCTGAAGAAATATTTATGGGTTTATTTTTCATTAATCTGTTCTCATGGACGCTGAGCATTGATTATCTCTAAGGTTAATGTTATACATCAGTTGATTTATATCTGATATTATCTGACTATTGACCATTACCTGGGACAGAGAGCAGACAGGCAAACAGCAGGCCATCTTTTTTTCTCCCTCTTAACAATGACTATGGCTACTTCAGCCATAGCCAGCCCTACTTGAAATTGACAGGATGTGAGAAAGGGTCCAATTCCACAACATTCTGGATAGTGTAAAGCCCTTAAGCACTGTATTGGACAAATTGATAAGTCAGTGATCTACAGAGGCTAACAAACCCTTGGCAGCCCCATGTGCATGGATGGTGACATCTTGAGTTTGGACAACAGTTTCAACAGTGATAGAGAGGCTGCCTTGAAGAGAAAGCCTTTCCTGGGCTCTCCTCCATGCTCCAAAGCCCCACTAATCCCTCCATCATAATGCTTAGCCACTGCTGCTGTTGTCTGTTTTGATTTTTGTCCACCTCCCCACCTGAGTGTGAGTCCCCTCAGAACAGAGACATTATCTAATTGATATGCCTGTTTGCAATATATTACATGAAGCCAGTCAAAGAGTAGGTAGTTAATTAATACAGAGAGAGTGAGTGTGCAGGAGGGACTGAGGAAGGGGGAAGGAAAAGAGAGACAGATTGAGACTGAAGGAGGGAGAGAGAGAGAAACAAGGAAAGGAGGGAAAAAGACAAAGGAAGGATAGAGGATAAATGAAGAAAGTTATAGAGAAAAAGGAAAGAAGGAATGGAGGAAGAAGGAAGAGAAAGGAGAGAAAGAGGGGAAGGAAGATCTGAGTCTATAGGGCAATTCTTGCAAGGTTTCTTTGACACTTTTTCAAGACATGAACTTTTTTTTTAATTTTTTATTTATTTATTTTTAGAGAGGGAAGGGAGGGAGAAAGGGAGATAGAGAGAGAGAAACATCAATGTGCGGTTGCTGGGGGACATGGCCTGCAACCCAGGCATGTGCCCTGACTGGGAATTGAACCTGCAATGCGGTTCGCAGCCCACGCCTCAATCCACTGAGCCACACCAGCCAGGGCCAAGACATGAACTTTAAGTTATAAGTGCGACTTATTTCCCAGCACACTGGGCTGCAGGGTGAGCCTAGGAATTTTGTTCCAAAAGACCCAATTTTCTCTAAGGCAAGAGTCACAGCCCCCAAAACATGGGAGACCGAAGCAGAGATGAGGCACTTTGGAGTGGAAGTGTCCTGAGAAGTTCAGACAGGAAGGAAGAGATTGTCCTGGGAGAGCCCGATTCTCATGAGGACCTGTTGGACTTTCCTTTTCTAAGTACTGCTGTTGTTAAAATCTTTCAATAGATACTTTTCTCTGGTCTAACAGGCCTATGTCTGAGAACGGGCCCTTTCCTGGGATGCACCCAGACTGTGCTATTTGGAATTCTGCATCATTAAGATAATCAGGTGCCCAGACAGAGTTTTGATACTATTAAGGGTTTGGTGTACACTGGCTGGTCCTGGTGACAGAGTCATTTGGGGACAGAGCCTGTCTTTGGTGCTGGTGTTTGGAGCTCAGAACCTTGGCTAGGATGAAATGGCTCTCCTGGGAAAGTATAGGAAGGGAAGGAAAGGGAGATAGCATATTACTGAGCTTCTAAGTGCCAGGTGCTCTGCAAGGAATCCTACCTGCAATGTCTGATTGATTTCATTTTCCTAATAAACTTATTAGGTGTGTAGTTGCTCTCATTTCACAGGTGGAGCACACAGAGTGGTGGAGCGGGCAAAGCAAGTGCTTGGGGTCAAGCATCTAGGAAGCTGCTGGCCAGGTGGCCTTGAGCACTTTCCTTCAGCTCTCTCAGCCAGAATTTGCTAATGTATAAAATGAAGATAATAATATTTACCATGTAGGGTTGATAGAATTAAGTGAGATGGGACATAGATAACACTCTTATCACATTTCTGGGCAGCTACAAAGAACTTATAATGAGTTAACATTCTTATTCATTCCCGGGTTATCTGCATGGAAAGCCTAAGCTTGGGGCATGACTCTGAGCCCAGCTGTGCCCCACTGGGAAGTGGATATGGGTCCCACATGGACATGGGGTCTGAAAGTCCCATATTCTGTCCTAGGACATGAGCACTTTTGGTCCCCATTAGGCTGGAAGAATTCAGCCACAGTAGGTCCGTACCCATGTCTGCACTGTGATGCTATAAGAACTTGGTATGGCCATACTTGTATGCCTGCTCTGTGTCTGCCCTGTGTGTGTGCAAACCCACCTCTAAGGTAATGATAAACATTAATATCTGCATAGATATTGCTGTTTACAGAAGAGCAACTTGTGTGTGTGCTTTTATATCCTCTTTCCAATGAGTCTAGGTCATTGATTGCTTATTTATTTTGCCCTCAACTTGCTAATATTTTTGTCTACAAATGTTTGTGGAGTATCTTCTTTATGTCATACTGTTCTAGAGAGAGAGGAGTGAATATGAACAAGTTCTTGTCCTCACGAAGCTTTCATCTGGTGGCAGTAAATGTATGAAGAGGAAGTAAGATATTTTATGTATTAAAGAGGACTCTAAAGAATAAGAACAACCCCAGACTCTCAGTGCATTAATATAATCAGTGTTTATTTCTTGTTCGCATCACAGTTAGCTCTGCTCCATGAAGTTTCTCAGGGACCTTGGATCCTTCTATCTTCTGGCTCCACCATTCTCTTTAGGGCCTTGCAGTCCTCCACTGGGTCCTCTGCACTAGACCAGCAGACTAGGAGAAAGTGAAAGCCTGGGAAATAGATGGGAAGCTCTTACTAGGATAGGCTTTGAGAGGCAACATAACATTTACCTAGATTCCTTTGGCTAGAACTATTATATGGCTACACTTAAATACAAGGGTGCCTGGTAAATATGGTGTAGCAAGTTTCCCAGGACAAAGAGGGAACCCGTTCAGTAAAAATGCATACACCCTCTCCTAGAATATACATGTGTGCTCTGTTGTATGTTTGAAGTTGCATGGGTTTCTTTGGAGGGACTCAGAGGGGCTGCTGTCTGTAAGGGGAGGAGGTACTCTTGGTTTGTGTGTATGTTCTCATAGTGTTCAGTAGAAGAAATTTTGCCTCTAGGCCTGTCTTTTTCACATACTCCTTTCCCTCCCTTTGCCATCTCTTACCCTCTGGCCTATCCAGTGCTCTGCTTGTCTGCCTTCTTTTCTTCTCCTTTCCCTGAGTTAATCTCTTCCACTCTTGTGAATCCTCCCCATCGCTCCTCAAAGTCTTGTCAAAACTAGGAATGTTTTTTACCTTTGAAAAAAATCACAGCTATTAGTTGCAGTCATAGTAATGGTACCACTTAATCTGAGTGACCTTCACAGTTTTGAAAGAATTTTCATGTGCTGAAATTTCTTGCTCTGGGTCTGTCTATTCCACTAAACCTTAAGTGCTAAGATGACAGATACCATGGCTGTCTGAGCACAGCTGGACATCTGGTGATTGCCATAGCTGCAGGTACACAGGGGGGCATCCATATGACATACTCAATGAACAGCTGAAAGTATGTAGAGTATATTTCATTTAATACTCCCAGCAACATTGGAAGTTATGCATAATTATCCCCATTATGCATTATTCCCCTTCCCTGGTTTAATAATGTTAATCTCAATTGATAAAATTCAGACTCAAGGAATTTAGTAACTACCCTCAAATCATAACAGTAATAATTGGTTAGACTTGGATTCAAATTCAGGTGTACTTGATTCTAAGTCTCGTGCTGTTTTTATTTGTTTGTTTCTTTTTGATTATGTCCCATTACATCCTCGTCATTTAAAATTAACCACAATCCATATGTTTCTCAGTACTTTTCCAGAGTACTTTCACATATATCATTTCCTTAGAGCATCATGATATTTCAGTGCAGTGTGCAGCACATGTGTGAGTTTTATTTTCCTACTTCATAGGTTTGGAAAAAATCTACAAAAGGTTACCTCTATACTAGGGCTCAATCAACTTTTTCTGTGAAGGGCTAGGTAGTAAATATTTTAGGCTTTGTGGACCACCTAATCTTCACTGCATCTACTCAATTCTGCTATGGGAACACAAAAGCAGCTGTAGACAGTATGTAATAGTTGGGTGTGGCCATGTCCCAATAAAACTTTATTGACAAAAACAAGTGACAGCCATATTTGTCCTATAAATTATAGTTTGTCAACTCCTGCTCTGTCCAACCATCAGAAGAGCTAAAATGGAAAACACCAGAAAAGAAAAATCAGGTTTGAGAGCTTAAGTAACTTGCCCAGAGTTCCACAACATATACATATTAGTGACAGAACTCTGTCCAGAATGTGAATTCTTTTTTCCTAAAGTAATGTTCTTTCCACTACACCAACTTCCCTCATTAACCACCATAGTGGAAATAGAAACTGATCTTGAACTCATGGATATGCTTTGTTTCCCCCAACTGCAAACATTAATCACTGTTCCATCTTCAGCCCTGGCATCTCCCTTCCACCAAAACACACAGAAGTGCAAACTCTGTTTTGTCTCATTTGAGACTCAGCCATGAGCACAGGATGCTGTGTCTCTTTCCTAAAGAAATGAATCTAGAAATAGAACAGGAACCCCTCTTGATTTCTAGTACACCAAAGTGATCAAGAGTACGGTGGTGGAGCCAAACAGTTGAGGTGGCAATAGCAGCTCTGATACTCACTAGCTGGATGACCTTCCACTAGCTGTGGAAACTTGAGTCATTGCCCAATAGTGTCTGTTCAAATTCAGGTTCCAGATTTTTTCCTGAGTTTTGCCTGCATCTCTGTAGCTCTTGTCCCTGGCATAGACAGGGGCAGTAAGGGCATATAATTCTTTGTCCCCACATGTAATGTGGCTGGGTGATTCCATGCCACTTGGATTTGCAAAATGGATGGTTTTCATTTTTTCCCTAATGCCAGGCCCATGAAGCTGGGTTGGTTGGTTTCTCCCTAATTTTACCCACATTACCCAAGGTAGGCAACATGCCAAGCTAGCTGATGGGCTTGCTTTAATTGAAAGTCATGGATGTAATTGGTTTGTTCTCTGTCAATTGCTGCATCTTCATAATCCTCATTGTCATGGATTCTATCAACTAGTTCATTCATTTATTTAGCAACCACTCAGTGTTGCATCAAGGGGGTGGGAGATGGAAAGGATCCATCTTGGCTGGGAAGATTATTTCACTGACATTGTTTAGAATTGCTAAGGCATGGTCATAATACAAAGAAGACCAACTTTTAGTTGGTTTTGTTTATAAATTTTCATGGTCACTGTACTCCCTCTATCCCTACAATAGGGACAGATCCCTCCATATACCCTGACCCAAGATACCACTGCTGCTACTCAGAGTGTGTTCACTATGTATAAGAAACTTGGTTAGAACCTGAGCATACATGAATCACTACGGGATAGCACAGTGGTTAAGAAGTAGTTAATAGAACCAGATTGTCTAGTTTTGTCATTGCCAAGTGCCAACTAAGTTACTTAACCTCTCAGGCCTCAGTTTTCCTATTTGTAAACTGGGAAACAATAGTAATACCTACCTTAATTTAATTTAAGTTAATTAAATTAAATGATCTATATCAAGCACTTAGTGCAGTGTCTGGCACACAGTATATGTTAACTATGATTTATCCCAACAAATATTTATTGACCACTTGCTGAGTGCCTGACGACACGCTAGGCACTGGGTAGAGATTAACAAAATAGGCTCTACCCAGGACAATGGGAAAGATTGGAGTTCTTCCTGCCTGGAGAGAAAGCATGAAGGAAAGGGTGAAGGAAAATTGCATCGAGTAGAGAACACTGGAGCTCAATCTCAAGAAGGGGAATGAGATTTTAAGAGGAGAAATGGGTTTGATGTGGTTGCAGCAAAGCAAGGAGGTGAGGCATGCTGAGAGACACTGGAGAGATGGGAAGAGACTGGATTACATAAAGCCATGCTGAGGACCTTGGCTTTATGTTTGTAGGTGATGGAGGATGTTTCAGTCAGATTAGGCCAAGTGGCTTAAAGCAACACAGGTCTCTACCTCACTCATATACACGTCTATGGTGTAGAGGCTACAAATTTTGCCCCATATGCCTTTACTCAGGAACCCAATCTGAGGAAGGAGCCCTTGTGTGAGACATCCTGGATTCTTAGCAAAGAGTGAAAAAAGAGAACATGGCACACATACGATGGTTCTTAAAGCTTCTACTCAGGAATGGTACACATCACTTTCACTCATATCCCATTGGCCAATGCAAGTCACATGACTGAGCCTGCTGTCAGTG
>PVIA01002678.1:174966-198190 GCA_004024845.1 Tonatia bakeri | reverse complement strand
CCCTATAATTCGGATGTTGGAACGTTTAAAGGTGTCCTGGAGGTCCCTAAGCCTCTCCTCAGTTTTTTGAATTCTTGTTTCTTCATTCTTTTCTGTTTGGTTGTTCCTTTCTTCCTTCTGGTCCACTCCATTGATTTGAGTCCCAGTTTTCTTCCCCTCACTATTATTTCCCTGTGCTTTTTCCTTCATTTCTCTTATCGTAGCCTGCATTTGTTCATCTAATTTATGTCCAAAGTCAACCAATTGTGTGAGCTTCCTGATCAACAGTGCTTTGAACTGTGCATCTGGTAATTCGGCAATTTCTTGGTCACTTAAAAAAATTGGTTCTGGGGCTTTCAAATATGTTTGAGCCATCTTTTTAATTTTCCTTTGGTTTGGATGCGGCTGTTTCGTAGGGGCTGTGGAGCCTTAGGTGTTCACGGGGCAGGGCGGGGCACCCCAGTCGCTGGGTTGTGACGTTGTATGTGGGGGCGGGGTCTGAGAGGGAACAATGGCGCCTGCTCCGCTCTCTCTAGGACTTCGGTTCCCTCCACTGCCTCCCACAAGCAAACTGGGCCCTTGCTGTGCTGGCTCCCGGGTGGTGGGCTGGTGCACTTTCTCGGACTCTGTGGGCGTCCCCAAGAAGTCTCCTGTGAGGCTGGGAGAGTCTCCCGGCCTCAGTTCCCAGACGGGGCTCTTAAGCTTTGAAATGCGGTGGCGCTGCCCGTTTTTCACTTAGTTTGTGTGCAAACGTGTGGCTGCGGACAGCCAGCTGCCCTGCGCCCCTCACTGGGTCCGCTAGTCACCTCCGCGCTTCCGCGCCCAGCGTCTGCCACCGGTCCGTCCGCTGCCGTCTGCGCCCTGCGCGCCCACGCCTGCCAGCCAGCGCCTCCTCCCACTGGGACCCCTCGACCCCACTTCGCAGGCCTCCCGACTCCGCCGCTCCTCACCGGTCTGGATGTACTGGAGCCTGACTTCTGTTCAATTAATTTCTCTCTGTTCTGGTTGTTAATTGTTTCTCAATCTTTGTTGTTTTCAGTCTTGGTTGCGCAAGGAAGCACAATGCGACTGCCTATGCCTTCATCTTGGCCGGAACTCTATTTCCTGTACTATTCTTAACCTCTCCTTGCCTATTTTGTGCCTACCAATTATGCTTTTTATTCCTTGTACCTTTTCTCCCATTCTGCCCCTTGCCCCTCCCAGCTGATAATCCTCCCTGTGATCTCCATTTCTATGATTCTGTTCCTGTTGCATTTGTTTGCTTAGTTTCATTTTGTTTTATTTTAGGTTCAGTTGTTGATAGTTGTGAGTTTGTTGTCACTTTATTATTCAAAGTTTTGATCTTTTTTCTTAGATAAGTCCCTTTGGCATTTCATATAATAAAGGCTTGGTGATGATGAACTCCTTTAACTTTATCTTGTCTGGGAAGCCCTTTATCTGCCCTTCCATTCTAAATAATAGCTTTTTGGATAGAGTAATTTTGGACGTATGTCCTTGCTTTTTATGACTTTGAGTACTTGCCAGTCCTTTCTTGCCTGCAAGGTTTCTTTTGAGAAATTAGCTGATAGCTGTATGAAAACTCTTTTGTAGGTAACTCTCTTATTTTCTTTTATTGCTTTTAAGATTCTTTCTTTATCTTTAATCTTTAGAATTTTAATTATGATGTGTCTTGGTGTGGCCTTCTTTGGGTCTGACTTGTTTGGGACTCTCTGTGCTTCCTCAACTTGTATATCTATTTCCTTCACCAAATCAGGGAAGTTTTCTTCCATTATTTTTTCAAATAAGATTTCAATTTCTTGGCCTTCATCTTCTTCTGGCAACCCTATGATTTAAATATTGGTATCTTTATAGTTGTCTGAGAGGTTCCTATGCCCATTCTCATTTTTTTGAATTCTTTTTTTTAAAGCAGAACCTGTTATTTCTTTTTTTATTTTTTTAAGATTTTATTTATTTATTTTTTAGAGAGGGAAGGGAGGGAGAAAGAGAGGGAGAGAGAAACATCAATATGTGATTGCTGTGGGCCGTGGCCTGTGACCCAGGCATGTGCCCTGACTGGGAATCGAACCTGCAATGCTTTGGTTCACAGCCCACACTCAATCCACTGAGCTACGCCAGCCAGGGCTTTTTTTTTTTTTTTTAATTCTTGTTTCTTCTTTCTGTTCTGGGTGAGTTTACTTCTTCCTTTTGTTCCAAATCATTGATATGAATCTCAGTTTCCTTCCCTTCATTTTTTTTGTATATATTTTTATTTCACTTTATATAACCTTCACTTCTTCCTTTACTTTGTGGCTGTACTCAATCATTTCTGTGAGCATACTGATTACCAGTGTTTTGAACTCAGCTTCTGATAGGTTGGCTATCTCCACATCACTTAGTTGTTTTTCTGGAGTTTGATCTGTTCTTTCATTTGGGCCATATATCTTTGTCTCCTTTATTTGGCATCCTCCCTGTGATTCTATGTATTAGGTAGAGCTGCTCTGACTCCCCACATTGGTGTATCTGTACATTGTAAGGGGTATGGCAACCTTCGTTGCTGCTTTGTGGTGCTGGATGTGGAGGAGGGGTCAGAGAGGGAACAATGTCACTTGATCAGCTCTCACTCTGTTTTCTCTCACTTCCCCCACTTCCTGTGAGCAACTGGCACCCCTCTAGCTGCTGCCCTCATGTTGATTCCCCAAATGGGTGGGTTTGTGTACTTTCTAGGACCCTGTGAGACCTTTAAACAGACTCTCCTGAGAGACCAGAAGTTTCTTCTGCAACTGCAACCACCACTGTTTTCTACAGCCAGAGATTATGGGGATTTATTTTCCTGGTGCTGGAAACCTGGGCTGAGTAGTCTGGC
The DNA here is from genome assembly GCA_004024845.1 of Tonatia bakeri. Taxonomy (NCBI): domain Eukaryota; kingdom Metazoa; phylum Chordata; class Mammalia; order Chiroptera; family Phyllostomidae; genus Tonatia; species Tonatia bakeri. The sequence goes on along the minus strand of PVIA01002678.1, from coordinate 195,369 downwards.
CTGGGGCTAGGATCGCTCACTCTGAAGTTATCTCTCTTGGTTTCTGTCTGGTGCATATGAATGTGGGAACACCCATTCTTCAGGCCACTGCCTCCTGACTGCATGTCCTCTCCCCACTGGCTGCCCCTCTCTGTCCCTCCTGCCAGTCTGGATGAATGTTTCTTTTTTAACTCCTTGGTTGTTGGACTTATAGTTCAATTTTCTGGCAGTTCTAGTTGTTTTTTGTTTGTTTGTTTGTTTGTTTTTAGAATTGTTATTATCCTTCTAATTGTTGTGTGATGTGAAGCATGTCTACTTATGCCTGCATCTTGTGTCCAGATTTTTTTTATCATGAATACATTTTGAATTTTATCAAATATTTTTGGCATTAATTGATATGAACCTGTAATTTTGCTTCTTTACTCTGGTGATATGGTAGATTATATTCATGTAGTTTCAAATAGTGAACAAGTTTTACTCCCTGAAATAAACCTCACTTATTTGTGGTATGTAATTATTTTTATATACTGATAGGTTCAATTTGTTAGCATATTGTTTAGTTGTTGGGTTTTTTTGCCTCTAAATACTTGAAAAATCTTTGCTTTTAAGTTCATTGAAAGTTTTTGTCTATAATTTTTTTGCCACTACTTTTAAAGTATGAAGCTTTCAGAGATGTTCCTCCACAGCCATCTCTCGAAAATTCCCTTCTGTTTAAGAATGTAGATTCTAAAAGAGCTTAATTTGGTTCACTTCTTCATTTCTATCTCAACCTCCCATACCACCATAAAAGTAGTTGGGGAATTAGAAAACTTAGTTGCCACTTGGAAATCTCAGCTATGAGTATACATTACCTTTCTTTAGCAAGTTCTTTACTTTTCCTGATGGTTTTAATGTTCTAAAGATAGGCAGTTGAGACTTAAAAAGTCAGTGTTTGCATATTCTGAACTCATCACCAATACTGCATTGATATTTGTAGTAACAGATTAAACTTGTGTATTCAAGTTTATTTTTATATAATAATAAAATTATTTTGGCTTCCTCAATGTATCTTATATCTTCACTTATACTAATAACATCACATCTATCACATAAAACAATGTAAAATTCACCAATTTCTTCAGAGAAACACTAACTTAGTCTGGTCCATTTTTGCTGACATTGTAATCATCAAGATAAAAGTAAATCCATGATTTTATATTTGCTAATGCAGAATTCCAGAAGACTTTGGATATATGCTTATGCAGTGCTAAAAATGGTGTCTTCAATGGTGTCTTCTAAATTTTTTTCTACATTTTTTGGGTTTTATGTTTATCATGTGTGTGTATATATGTGTGTATATATATATACATACATATGTATATATATATATACATATATGTGTATATGTATATGCTTTTTATGTTTTTTTCCTGTGTCCAATAATGGGCTTTTAAATTATTTTGTAGCTGTGCTCAGTACAATATAATCATAGAAGTTCAAGATTGCAAAACAAGAGATCAATCTATTTAACTCAACTAAATCTCAGACTAAGACTGGTTAAATGAGTTGTTAAAAATGTTATACACAGAAGAAAGAAGATGGTGGCATGGTAGGGGGGAGGGCTCCCCCCTACACACGGGAGAGAAACTGGCTGATCTGTGGAGGAACAGAGCAAGGGGTCAACAATATTGCAACACTTATGAAAATAGGACATCAAAAATTATATTGGACATTGAAAAACCAGACGGTAAGGAGACTGCTTCAGGATAGTAAGGGCCCAGGGATCAGAGCAGAGACCAGGGAGGTTGTAGCCCCCAAACCCGGTGCTCCTGGGTCTGCCTAAGGGCACCCGGGTGAGAGCAGAGTCAACCACTCCCTCCTGGGCCAAACAAGGATTGAGCAGCATGGGGGAGGCCTTGTTGCATGAAGGCACAGAGAGAGGAGTGAGGACTGAGAGACAATCACATAGGGGCTGCAAGCACCCATGCATAGCCCTGGGAAGAGTGAGTGCCCCAACCTATGTGACCAAGGGCAGACTCACCGTGCGCCTGTACCCCCAACCCAGTGAGAGTGTGGTTTTGTGGAAGACCCAGACCCCACAGCCCTGAACAAGGAAAGGGCACAGGTGTTTGTGGGATTCTAGAGCCTGGGGCGGGAAAATTGAGGGAAGTGCACACTCCCTTGCGATCACTGGAGCATACACCATGAACCCAGAAAAGACGCGGGCGCGCTGCGGGACCCCGGAGCCTGGGAGCATGCAATGTTGAGCTCTGGATAGCATGCTTGGGAGCACCCAGACCCACACCCAGGGCCCTGTGGAGAGACACCAGACCAGCTCTGGGGAGAGTGCACGGCTAGCCCTGGGGACAGTACTCGAGAGACTGACTGAGTTCTGACTGGGAAGAGTGAAAAGCATTCCAATTGCCCTTCAGCCTGCTGAAGCCAGCAAGACCAGAAAAACTGGTTTGGCCAGTTAGAAATCAACAAGAGGTTTTTTTGTTTCTTTCTTTTCTTTCCTTTTTTTTTTTTTTTGGTGTTGTTGTTGTTGTTGTTCTTGTTCTTGTTGTGTCTGTTGTTTGATTGTTTGATTTTATCTTTTTAAGTAACTTTTTATTTTTTAATTCTTATTATTTTTATATCTCTCAATTCCTTATGTTTCTCTTCCTTTCATCCTAGTGTTATTCCTTCCTTTCCAAATTTATCTCTCCTGCATTCCATCTTCTGCTTTTTTTCCTTTTTTTAACCTGTGAGTTACTGCAAATTTGTTTTATCTTTTTCTCAATATTCTTATATTTTTTATTTTAATAGTATTTTGGTATTCCTTGTTTATCTGTATAGTCTTCTTTGCTTGGTTGATTATACTGTATAGTTTGATAGGTTTCCCCTGTTTTCTTATCCATGGTGTATTGCTAATTTACTGTCCTTCATTTGTGTTCCATCAGTACACCACTCAAGGTTCTATATTCCCTATTCTTGTTATCTAGATATCATATATTCTGCCATATTATTGTTGCTCTAATATTACTGTAAATAAGACCTATTTCATACAACTGTAAATACTACACAAAACCCCACCCAGATCTCAGCCCACTTCATGATTTCCTGAACTCTATTATTGTAGTGGTTAACTCTTTTCTCTTACACACTACTATTTACTATTCTTTACTCCCACCCTACCTCAGAATCTGACCTCCCATAGCCTCACTGCTTTCTAGATCCAACTCACAATCCTTTTCTCCCCAATAAGAGTCTTATCTTCTTTCCATTCTTTCTAAAATGTGGCTAGTGGGGTAGAAGATCACGGTTAACACTATACATAGACAAAGGATCTCCTAGCTCTTTTCTACTGGCTGCTACTATAAATATCATAGGATACTCTCTTGCTGTCTTAAAACATTTTGCCTTACTCTTCCTGTGAGGGGACACAGCTAAACAGTAGCCATTCTTAGGTAGGAGCTGACCAGCAGCCATTCCCAGACAGCAGCCTTTCCCGATAAGCAGTTATCTCAAGGCCAAACACTAACCTTCGCTTCTGCTTCTGTATGCTTGCTTTTAGCAGCTGCCCCCCCCACCCTTGTGCCTTGTAACAAGAATATAAGCAAACTCCAGCTTAAGCTCAGGGCCCAGAATTTGGATTTTATCTCCTTTGGGTCCACATGTGTGAATAAACCCCACTTCGCAAACTCTGAGGCCATTTGAGTTGTCTTTTCCGTAACAATTTGGTTCCCTGACCAGGAAACGACTCACATAAGCAGGTTGATTGCCTCCAGTGAAGGCGGCCCGGGGCGGCTGGTGGGGCCCAGCGGTGATAAGGAGGCACGCACCCCAGTGATTTTGGGTCCTCAGCATCCCGAGCTCTGCAGGCTTGGACCCCGGACTGCTCTTTGACCCGGGCTGGTGGGGTGCGAACTGGTGGAATCTGGGAAGGTGCCCATCTGGTAAGAGCCCCGGGGACCAGGAGCCCAAGACCAGGCCCACTCTTGTAGTGGAAGGAGGGACTGATCACCCCTCAGGCCGGAATTCCATCCCAGGCAGTGCCCCCACAGTTCGGGAGGCCCATCAGGGTCCCCACAGTTTGTGCGGGTGGGAACGTAATAAACTTGGCGTGTTTGTGTGAATGAGTGTGTTTGTTGCTCCACGAGTGGAAGCCTACTGAGCGTGAGTGAGCCCTAACCTGCGGTTCCTCAGTCTGTCATACGGCATAACGGCTGGGAGCTTAACCTGGATTCTACGCAGGCAGCCTTAGCTATGATGGACCCCTGCCACGAGAGGGGAGACGCCAGGCGGGCGACACGAGAGTCCCTTCCTTTGTCCGTCAGCGCCGATCGGGAGGAATCGTCATGGTGGGGGGTTTGGAGGGGGGCTCTTCCACAGTTCTGGACTGTATGTTACAGAATTTTGATCAGTTTAGGGGCCAGGACCCGAGCATGGATGCGGGTCAATTAGAGACCCTTTGTTCATCTGAGTGGCCAACTTTTGGGGTAGGCTGGCACCCTGAAGGCACCCTAAATCTAGGCATCATACGGGCAGTCCATCTCATAGTTACAGGCAGGCCAGGTCACCCCGACCAGTTTGTTTACATCGACCGCTGGCAGGAGTTAGCGCAGGATTTGCCGGGGTGGCTGCAATGCCGTGCGAAGCATTCAGTCAAGGTATCTGGCAGCTCCGGAGACCCAGGGAAGGCGGGCCAGCCATGCTGTACCTGAGGCTCTCAAAGCATGACCCAGCCTGAGTGCTCATAACCCAGGCGCGTGGACTTCCTATTCTTAAGAGAGATCCAGAGGAAGAGGTCCCGGTGACCCTTCCGCCCCGGTACGCTCTTGGAGCACGGGAACCCACTCCAGCCTTAGACACCCCGCCTCCTTCAGTGCTTCCAGCAGAACCTGGTGCTTCCCAAGCCTCTCCAGTCGCCAATCAATTGTGCAGCCGTCAGGGGCTGCAGCTGCCGCTCAGGGAGACTCAGGCTCTGCTGCACCTGGCCCTGGATGGCACGGAGCAACCAGGTCGAACTGTGGTTTATTATCAGCCATTTACCACGACTGACCTCCTTAATTGGAAACACCATACCCCCTCCTATTCCGAAAAACCACAGTTGACCTTGATTGACCTTATGGAGTCTATCATGCAGACTCACCGCCCAACTTGGTATGACTGTCGGCAACTCCTACTTACCCTGTTCAATACGGAGGAACGCCGACGTATTATACAAGAGGCACACCGTCACCTGGAGGCGAATGCCCCTGTGGGGACCCTAGACCCTGTCCAGTGGACCCGATTAGCAGCCCCTGAGACCCAGCCAGACTGGGACCACAACACAGAGGAAGGAGGAGCAGCCCTAGCACGTTACCATAATGCATTGGGAATCCGTGCCGGAGCAAGGAGACCCACCAATATGTCCAAGGTGGTACGCATTACTCAAAGGCTGGACGAGTGTCCCAGTGATTTTCTTGAGCAGCTGTATGAAACCTATCACATCTACACTCTTTTGATTTGGAGAACCTCGATAACCAGCGGATGGTCAATACGGCCTACGTGTCACAGTCGGCCTTGGACATCTGTAAGAAACTCCAGAAACTTGAGGGTTTTGCTAGGATGAATATAAGCCAGCTAGTCGAGGTTGCTAACAAGGTTTACAATAATAGGGAGGAAGTTGTCCAGTGGGTGACACATAAGAGAATGGAAAAGAAGGTGGCCCTTCTGGCTACAGCCCTCAGGTGCCCTCCACCGGACAAGGAAAGTGAAAGAAGGGAGGGAGTGTTATATGCAGAACGAGACGAAGAAGATGAGGAAGCGAAAGGTCATTCAAAGTTGCAACTTTTATTCAAACCTGCGCAGGGGTGAACTCTCTAGGGAGTTGCGCCTGGCGCTTACAGCCTAGGGTTTTTATGCATTAGCAAGTAAGCAAGCTCTTATCCAGAAGCAGATCTTGCAGTTTGGCCAATTCATGCATCGCGGCTACCTGCCATTGGTTTCTTATTGTCTTGCTACTAGGCAGACTTTCAAATTTTCAAAAAAACAGAATGTTGCCTTGTCATCCTGACTCTAACTTTGGCCTTGTCATCCTGACTCTAACTTTGGCCTTCTCATCCTGACTCTAACAGGGAGCAGGGCACTGGAGAGTAGAGCGAGACCAGTGTGCTTACAGTAAGGAGAGAGGGCATTGGAAAAAAGAGTGCCCATATCAAAGAAAGAAACTCTCCAAACAAAAGGAAAAGGGAGCAGCTCCCTCTGTCCTTCACTTGGCTGGGCAGGACTCAGACTGAGTAAGACTGGGCTCTCTGAATCTAGGCTCCCGCAAGCCCATGGTCAAAATAAAAGTGGGGGGCCACAGCGTACAGTTCATGGTAGATACCGGCACAGAACACTCAGTTGTAATGACTCCGGTGGCTCCCTCATCAGAGTGAGAAATCACCATTATAGGGGCCACCAGACACCCCAGTAGCCCTAAAAGATTTTGCCAAGCCCACACTGTAGAGCTAGGGGGACATACCATCAGGCATGAGTTTCTCTACCTACCCAAAGGGCCTGTTCTGTTATTGGGACGTGATCTACTCACAAAGCTAGGAGCGCAGGTCATCTTCCAGCCTTCCAGGGAAGCCCACCTGCAGGTACAAACCCCGAGCATCCTGGCTCTAGTCCTCCCGAGGGAGGAAGAATATCGGCTTCACTCGGAGGATGCAGGGAACCCAAGTGAGACAGAACCAGGCTGGGACTGAAGGCCCAGCTATGGGAAGAATACCCTGAGGTCTGGGCTGAGGGCAACCCACCTGGACGAGCTAAAACCCAGACCCTGGTAGTTATAGAACTCAAGCCGGGGACTAAGTCCTGCCACCTGCAGCAGTATCCCCTGTCCGGAGAGGCTCGTCTGGGGATTTCTGAGGTCATCTGCAGACACCTATGAGAGGGAATACTAGTCCCATGTCAGTCCCAGTGGAATACCCCTTTTCTGCCCATCAAAAAGCTGGATGGGAGAGGGTACCGGCCCGTCCAGGATCTGCGGGCAGTCAACGAAGTAGCTGTAACCCTCCACCCAGTCTTCCAGAATCCATACACCCTCCTGAGCCAGCTCCCCCCAACGGCAACGTGGTTTACTTGCCTTGATCTGAAGGATGCCTTTTTCTGCATTCCTGTGGAACCTTCCAGCCAACCCATTTTTGCTTTTGAGTGGGAAGACCCACACACTGTGGTCAAGACTCAATTGACCTGGACTAGACTGCCTCAGGGGTTTAAGAACTCCCCAACTTTATTTGGGGAGGCCCTAGCAAGAGACCTGAAGCCTTTCGCTGAAGGGGAGCCAAACCTGACAATTCTACAGTATGTGGACGATCTGCTCCTGGTGGCCCCATCCTGGGAACAGTGCTGGGAGGGTATGTGCACGCTGCTGAAGCGTCTGGCTGAATTAGGGTATCGGGTGTCCTGGAAGAAGGCACAGGACTGCCAGAAACAAGTAAAATACTTAGGGTTCCTCATCTCATGGGGAAAGAGGGCCCTGAGCACTGAGAGAAAGGCTGTCATAGCCCGATTTCCTCCCCCCCGCACTCGATGGGAATTGTGGGAATTTCTTGGGGCGGCTGGATTTTGCTGAATATGGATGCCAGGATTTGCCACTATGGCAAGGCCCCTCTAACAGGCCCTGAAGGGTCTGGATACCAAGCCCCTAGAATGGGGAGAAAATGAGGAAAAAGCCTTCCAAGATATCAAGGGGTGCCTCAGTGATGTTCCTGCCCTAGGACTGCCAGATCTGGGGCGGTCTTTAATCTGTAATACCCACAAGAGAGACAAGGTAGCCCTTGGGGTTCTGACCCAGCCTGTCGGACCATGGCAACACCTGGTAGCTTATCTGTCTAGGCAATTGAACAATGTTGTCGACGGCTGGCCGCCTTGTCTGAGGGCAGTCGCAGCTGCCATGACTCTCTTGCAAGAGGCAGACAAGTTAACTCTAGGTCAAGAAATCAGTCTTCATGTACCACATGCAGTGAACAGTCTCCTTGCCAGGCAGGGACATAAGTGGCTGTCAAATCCTCGATTGACTCAGTACCAGGGCATTCTCCAGGGGAACCCGAGGGTACAAGTTAGGACTGTGAAAGGAGTCAATCTGGCCACTTACTTACCGGCAGAGCTTGGAGAACCGGACCATGACTGTCTCAAAGTAACCAAGGAGGTCCACGCCAGCCAGACAGACCTCCAGGACCAGCCCCTGGCCCGACCTGATGTCACCTACTTCACAGATAGGAGCAGCTATATGGTTGGGGGCAGGAGAGTTGCCGGGTACTCGGTCATGGATGACTGCAAGATAATATAGGCCAAAGCACTGCTGGCAGGATGGTCAGCACAGAGGGCTGAACTGTGGGGGCTAATAAGGGCTTTGGAGTTGAGCCAAGGCAGAAAAGTCAACATTTGCACAGACTCTAAATATGCCTTTTCTCCACATTCATGGTGCTATATACCGAGAGCAAGGGTTGTTGACAGCAGAAGGAAAAGCGATAAAGAATAAACAAGAAATACTCCAGCTACTAGGAGCGGTATGGGCACCCACTGAGGTGGCCGTCATGCACTGCAAAGGCCACTCTAAGCCTGATATGGCAGTCACCCGGGGAAATCAGAAAGCAGGCAAGGTTGCCAAGGCGGCGGCGCTTGGGGGCAGATCAAGCAAAAATAACTGCTCCGCTGTTAGGCCCCCTCCTAGACATTCAAGTCAGCCCAGAGAACTATGTTCCTGCAGAAGTAGAGTGGGCACGCTAGTCCGGGTATAAAAAGACTCCCGGAGGGGAGTGGAGGCTGCCAGATGGGAAAATTTACATACCACAGGGGCAAGCTAGCAATCTAGTAAGGCAGTGCCATGCTCTCATGCACATGGGCAAGACCTCCCTAGAAAATTTGCTGAAGAAATATTTTTATTTTCCCAACCTGGCAGCACTTCGTGCTTCCACCTCAGCACAATGCATAACATGTGCTCGGAATAACACTGCCAGGCACCCAGGGGTGAGGCTGGGAATACAACACACAGGCAGACAACCCTTTGAGGATCTACAAACAGATTTTACTGAAGTCAGGCCGAGCCGAGGGTTTAAATACCTCCTGGTAATCATGTGCACCTTCTCTGGATGGGTTGAGGCTTTCCCGACTAAAACAGAGAAAAGCCAGGAAGTCACCCGAGCACTACTGAGGGAACTCATCCCAAGGTATGGATTGCCTCTAACCATTGGAAGTGATAATGGGCTGGCCTTCATCTCACAAGTAATCCAAGAAACAGCCAAACTTCTGAACATCACGTGGAAGCTGCACACCACCTATCAACCCTAGAGCTCTGGGAAAGTAGAGTGGATGAACCAGACTCTTAAAGAAACCTTAGCTAAATTTCACCAGGAAACCGAACTGCCCTGGATGGACTTGCTACCACTAGCTTTGCTTAGGGTTAGAAATGCCCCTAATCCCTCAGGATATACTCCATATGAACTAGTTTTGGGAGACCTCCCCCAGTTCTCAGCATACGAAAGGGGGGGGGGGCTCCAGTTGCAGGGTGAATTAGGGAAGACAAAATACCTCCAGAAGCTAGGGGAAACTTTAGGGAAGATAAATGGGGCCAGTTTGGGCCAGGGACCCCTACCCCGAGGGGGGCCAGCACACTCCTTTAAACCGGGAAGTTATGTATGGGTAAAGGACTGGAAAAAAGAAGAACTTCAACCTGTGTGGACCGGGCCACATTTGGTGTTACTAACTACCCCGATTGCCCTTAAAGTTACAGGAATCACCCCTTGGATCCACTACAGATGGGCCAAAGCAGCAGCAGATCCTGAGGACCCGAAGACCAAGCCTGCACCCAGACTACCCACACTGAAGCTCCGGAGGACACCAACCAGTGAAGAAGACACCGGGGGATGGACCGTTGCTCCACAGGGTTCCTGATTATAATTGGCATCTTCACAGGAGTATTGGGAATTGGACTGGTGACTGTGACCCCGGCAGAATGGAGTCCTGGGGAGTAAATCTCCCTAGGAGTAGTTTATCTCTGTTTAGTCTCTGTAACTGGATATATTGTATGCTTTGTTTGACAAATGCAGGGTCTATCTCAGCCCCAGTCTGTAAATGTAGTGCCCCCACACACTACAGTAGTGTAGGCTTGGTGGTGGAGTGATGACCTACCCCCTTCTAGCCGTAGCTTTCACCTCCTTCACTTCCATGCCATCAGGTTGCATTCGGCCACAGCCCCAATTCCTCTGTACATGGGGAGGGAAATTATACCAGACTGGAATAATGGAAAGAACTGTAGGATACCAGTCCCAAAAATGTCAGGGACATGGATACCCTGGCCAACAAGTATGTTGGAACTATTACCTCCAGCTGAGTACAATGAGCCAGACAGAGTTTGAACAGGCTAAGAAAGAGACTGCAAAAGAAATAGCAAACTGGTTGGCCCAAGAAGCAGTAATCTACAAAGGGGCTAACCTCACTGCCTTTCAGGAGGCCCGGTGGAGGGTGAGCCCAGCAGTCCAAGTTCAGTACATAGTCCATGCCATGTATGCAGCATACCAGAATGTTACTAACTCCACAAAAAATGCTGGGTATGTTTGCCTATAGAAGAAAAAGGGTTTCTAGGTGTTCCAGTACCCCCGAGCTGGAACAGGACTCATAAGCCCATAGACACAGGTCCTACCATGATCCAAAGACCTGTAGCTACCATTGTCTTTCTAGATACTAAGGGAATGAACTTAACCTGTCTGGTGGCAAACCAGACTGCAGAGCTGAGGAACAATGTGGGAATGCTCAACCCGAAGCTCTGCTCTGGTCAACGTAATATTCCCAACAACAGCAGCCTTTGTACTGAACCTGGAATCTTCTTTCTCTGTGGGAAGGCAGCTTATAAGTGCATACCCCAGAATTGGACCGGGATCTGCACTGAAGTCTTCCTAGCCCCTAGCATCAGCATCCGGACCCCTAATGAGATGAGAAAACTACTGCAACCTGAAGTTAAGGAAGCCTCCTGACGTAAGAGAGGAGTAGGGGCCACCATAGCTATAGGGGCAAGTCTTGCATGGGAGCCGGGGCAGGAGTCCAGGCAATGGGATTATCTGCATCCACTTACTACAAGCTGTCAGCTCAGCTGAGTGAAGATATGGGCAACGAAGCCGATTCCCTGACCACCCTGCAGCAGCAGATAAACTCTTTGGCTGAGGTAACCCTTCAGAATTGGAGAGCTTTAGACCTCATTACTGCAGAGAAAGGTGGAACATGTATGTTCCTAGGAGAAGAATGTTGCTATTTTGTCAACCAATCTGGTATAGTAGCAAAAAAAGTAAAAGAATTAAAGGAGAACATTAGAATTCGGGCCCAAGAGCTAGAGGATTGGAATTTTGGATTCAATCCATAGACGTGGCTAAGGTGAATATTGCCTGTTCTGGGGCCCATCCTCATAATTCTCCTAGGCATAACTCTGCAGCCCTGCATCCTCCAAACCTTGATCCAACACCTGGAGGCCACGGTGACTTGGAAGGCAGCCGCCAAGGTGTTAGTCCTCCAGCGGTACCAAATACCAGTATCAGCACTTACAACCTTCCCCATGATGTCAGTTGCATAGCTAGGCGTATAGTGATGCTAAAGGGATAAAAGCACCTTATAACATTAAAGGGAGGATTGTGATGGGACATAGCTAAACAGGAGCCATTCTTAGGTAGGAGGTGACCAGAAGCCGTTCCCAGACAGCAGCCTTTCCCAGATAAGCAGTTATCCCAAGGCCAAACACTAACCTTTGCTTCTGCTTCTGTATGCTTGCTTTTAGCAGCTTCCCCCCGCCCTTGTGCCTTGTAACAAGAATATAAGCAAACTCCAGCTTAAGCTCAGGGCCCAGAATTTGGATTTTATCTCCTCTAGCTCCGCATGCATGAATACACCCCACTTCGAAAACTCTGAGGCCGTTTGAGTCTTCTTTTATATAACACTCCAACTGATCACAAAAAAGAGTAGGGGGAAGCTGTGAACACCAGGATACCTGAAGGAGACTGAACCATTGAATCTCACAGGTATTCTACCACAGAAGTTCATACCATAAACCCGGGGAACCAGAACAGATCAATTTAAGAAACAGAGACTAAAAAGAAGAGTCTCACAAGCAATGAGAAGACAAAGAAACACTCCCCAAATGAAGGGAAAGAAGGAAGCCTCAGAAAGAATGTTAAATGAAACAACTCAACTATTAGGTGAGTTAAATGAGGTAACTCAACTATCAGATGTTGAGTTCAAAGAAATGATTATCAGGAAGCTCAATGAGCTCACAATGAGCCACCAGAAACTACAGAGAAACTGCAACAAACTCATTGCAAACTATATCAACCTGAAAAAGAAAACAGAAACTATCAACAAGGGCCAAGAGGAAATGAAGAATACAATTGCTGAACTGAAGAACACAGTAGAAGGAATCAAAAGCAGGATCAGTGCAGCAGAAGATCACATCTGCGAATTGGAGGACAAAGTAGAAAAAAAACACCCAGAAAGAGCAAGAAAAGGAAAGGAGGCTCCGAAAGAATGAAGACGGATTAAGAGAAATGGAAGACAATATGAAACATAATAATATCCATATAATAGGCATACCAGAAGGAGAAGAAGAAGAGCGAGGGATAGAAAACCTATCTGAAAAAGTAATGATGGAAAACTTCACTAATTCGATGAGAGAAAAAGCCACACAAATCCAGGAAACAAAGAGAGTCCCAATCTAGAGGAACCCAAAGAGGCCCACCTCAAGACACATCATAATTAAAATGGAAAACTTTTAAGACAAAGAGACAATCTTAAAGGCAGGAAGGGAGAAACAGGAAGTAACATAAAAGGGAGCCGCAATAAGGCTAGCAGCTGACTTCACAATGGAAACACTTCAAGCCACAAGAGAATGGCAAGAAATATTCTAAATAATTAGAACCAGAGGTCTGCAACCAAGGCTACTTTACCCAGCAAGGCTCTCAATCAAGATAGAAGGCCAAATAAGAAGCTTCCCAGACAAAGGAAGTCTAAAAAAATACGTCTCCACCAGACCAGCACTGCAAGAGATGCTAAAGGGACTGTTTCAAAGAAAGAAAGGAAGGAAGAGAGAGAGAGAGAGAGATGTAAATGGCAATGAATAAATACCTATCAATAATAACCTTAAATGTAAATGGATTAAATGCTCTAATCAAAAGAGACAGAATAGCTGAATGTATAAGAAAACATGACCCACACATATGCTGCCTAGAAGAGACCCACCTCAGAATAAAAGGCCTGTACATGCTGAAAGTGAAGGGCTGGAAACAAATTTTCCAAGCAAATGGATAGGGGGAAAAAAAGCCAGGGTAGTAATACTCATATCAGACAAAATAGACTTCCAAAAAAGGGCCATAAAGAGAGACCCAGAAGGTAACTTCACAACACTCAAGGGAAGAATCCACCGAGAAGACATAAACATTGCAAATATATATGCACCCAAAATAGCAGCAACCAAACACATAAAGAAAATTTTAGAAGACTACAAGAAAGATATTGACAGCAACACAATATTAGTGGGGGATTTTAACACCCCACTGTCAAAAATGCACAGATATTCCAAACAAAATATCAACAAAGATATTGAGGCATTGAACAGTGCCCTAGATGAATTGGACTTAATGGATATATACAGAGCCCTCCATCCCAAAAAAGCTAAATACACATTTTTTTCAAATGTACATTGATCACTTTCAAAGATAGACCTCATGATAGTACACAAAACAATACTCAAGAATTTCAAGAAAATTGAAATCATACCAAGCATTTTCTCAGATCACAAGGGACTGAAACTAGAAACCAACCCCAAGGGGAAAAAAACCAAAAACACTCAAAATCATAAAGATTAAATAGCATTCTATTAACCAATGAATGGGTCAAGAATGAAATTAGGGAAGAAATCAAAAGGTTTCTGGAAACAAATGAAAATGAACTCACAACATCCCAAAACCTATGGGACACAGCTAAAGCAGTTCTGAGAGGGAAGTTCATAGCTATACAGGCAAACCTAAAACAGATAGAAACATTTCAAACAACCTAACCCTACATCTACAAGAACTCGAGGAACAACAACAAAGACAGCCCAGAGCAAGTAGAAGGAAGGACATAGCCAAGATCAGAGCAGAATTAAGTGACATAGAAACTAAAAGCACAATTCTAAGGATCAATGAATCCAGGAGCTGGTTCTTTGAAAAGATAAACAAAATCAACGAGCCTTTAAGCAGACTCATCAAGAAAAGAAGAGAGAAGACCCAAGTAAACACAATCAGAAATGAAAGAGGAGAGATTACAACTGATACCACAGAAATACAAAGGATTGTAGGAAATTACTATGAAGAACTCTATGCCAAGAAACTTGAAAACCTAGGTGAAATTGCCAAATTTCTAGAAAAATATAATCTTCCAAAACTCAATGAAAAGGAAGCAGAAAGCCTGAACAGACCAATAACAGCAAAAGAAATTGAAGCAGTAATCAAAAAACTCCCGACACACAAAAGCCCTGGGCCAGATGGTTTCACAGGAGAATTCTACAAAGCATTTAAGGAAGAGCCAACCCCTATCCTTCACAGACTATTGCAAAAAATCCAACATGAAGGAAGACTCCCAAACTCTTTTTATGAGGCGAATATTATCCTAATCCCAAACCCACATAAAGGCCAGGGCTTTATCGCTGATGAACATAGATGCTAAAATCCTAAACAAAATACTGGCAAACCACATCCAACAATACACTAAAATAATCATACACCATGACCAAGTGGGCTTTATTCCAGGGATGCAAGGATGGTACAATATTCGCAAATCAGTAAATGTAATACATCACATAAACAAAAGCAAAGACCAAAAATCACATGATCAGATCAATAGATGCAGAAAAAGCATTTGATAAGGTGGAGCACCCATTTATGATAAAAACACTCAGCAAAGTGGGAATAAAGGTAGCATTCCTCAATATAATAAGGGCCATATATGACAGATCTACAGCGAACATCATAATCAATGGGCAAATACGAAAATGTTTCCCACTAAGATCAGGGACAAGGCAAGGTTGTGGACTTTCTCCACTTCTATTCAATATAGTATTGGACGTTTTAGCCACAGTAATCAGACAAGAAAAGGAAATAAAAGGCATCCAAATTCAGGAAAGCAGGAAACAAAACTGTCATTGTTTGCAGATGACATGAGAGTGTATGTAGAAAATACTATAGACTCAGCCAAAAAACTGCTTGACCTAATAAGTTAATTTGGCAAAACAGTGGGATACAAAGTTAATATCCAGAAATCAAAGGCATTTCTGTACTTCACCAATGAAACAGCAGAAGCAGAAATCAAGAAAAAATCCCATTTGAAATAGCAAAAAGGAAAATAAAATACCTAGGAATAAACCTAACGAAAGAGGTAAAAGACCTGTATTCAGAAAATTACATAATACTGAGGAAAGAAATCAAGGAAGACAGAAATGAATGGAAACATATACCGTTTTCATGGATTGGAAGAATTAACATCATCAAAATGTCCATACTACCCAAAGTAATTTACACATTCAATGCAATACCTATTAAAGTACCAATGGCATATTTCACAAACATGGAACAAAACTTCAAAAATTTATATGGAACCATAAACAACCCTGAATAGCTGCTGCAATTTTCAGAAAAAAGAGGAAAGTAGGAGGGATCACAATACCTGATACTAAACTATATTGCAAGGCCACTGTTTTCAAAACAGCCTGGTACTGGCATAAAAATGGGCACATGAACCAATGGAACAGAACATAGAACCCAGAAATAAACCCAAGGCTCTATGGTAAATTAATATTTGACAAAGGGGGCAGCAACATAAAATGGAGTAAAAATAGCTTCTTCAACAAATGGTGTTGGGAGAACTGGACAGCTATGTGCAAAAAAATGAAACTCAAGCACCAACTTATACCTTATGGAAAAATAAATTCAAGATGGATATAATACTTAAATATAAACCACAACACCATTAAAGTCCTAGAGGATAACATAGGTGGGAAAATCTCAGATATTTCACGCAGAAACATTTTTACTGACATGTCTCCTAGAGCAAGCTACATAAAGGAAAGAATAAACAAATGGACATTATCAAAATAAAAAGACTCTGCACGGCTAAAGAAAACAGTATTAAAATAAAAAGAGAACCAGCTGTATGGGAAAACATATTTGCCAATGATACCTCAGACAAGGGTTTATTCTCCAAAATGTATAAGAAGTTACATGACTCCACTGTAGAAGACAAGCAACCCAATTAAGAAATGTTTAAAGGACTTGAACAGACAATTATCCAAGGAGGACATACAGAGGATCCAAAGACACATGAAAAGATGTTTAATATAGCTAGCTGTGAGAGAGATGAAAATTAAAACCACAGTGAGATACCACTTCACACCTGTCAGAATGGCTATCATCAACAAAGCAAAAAACAACAAGTGGAGAGGTTGTGGAGAAAAGGGGACTGTAGTGCACTGTTGGTGGAACTGCAGACTCATACAACCACTATGGAAAACAGTATGGAAGTTCCTCAGAAAACTAAAAATGGATCTGCCTTTTGATCCAGCAATTCCATTGCTAGTATTATATCCTAAGAACTCTGGAACACCAATCCAAAAGAACCTTTGCACTCCAATGTTCATAGCAGCACAATTTACAATAGCCAAGTGCTGGAAGGCACCTAGGTGCCCATCAGTAAATGAATGGATCAAAAAGCTATGGTACATTTATACAATGGAATTCTATGCATCAGAAAGAAAGAAGGAGCTGTTACCCTTTGCAATAGCATGGATGGAGCTGGAAAGCATTATGCTAAGTGAAATAAGCCAGGCAGTGAAAGACAAATACCATATTATCTTACCTTTAACAGGAACCTCAACAAGAAAACAAAGAAACAAGCAAAATATAGTGAAAGACACTGAAATGGAGGATAGGCTGATGGTGATCAGAGGGGAGAGAAGAGGGAGTTTCAGGGGAAAAGGGGAAGGGTTTACAGGAACAAATATGAAGGACACGTGGAGAAAAACCAGTAGGGGTGGTAATGGGTGGGAGGTGGGAAGGGATGGGTGGGTGGGCTGGAATGGGATAAAAGGGAGAAAACTGTACTTGAACAATAATTAAAATAAAAAAATGGGAAAAATGTTATATACAAAGTTAGCATTAGAATCCTAGCTAGCTATCAGCTTTCCCATCTGTCAGAACAGTGCAATACTTGTAGCTCCCAGTGTACCCTTTATTAGTTGCAGAATATACATGCATAGTCCAATCTGAATTTTTTGTACAAATAGACTGGATTTGACCCACTTTAATTTTAGAGAATGTGAAACTTATGTGGAAAGCAGATTCTATAGGAATTGTATTTTGGAGGTCATTAGTAGAGTCCCTATACTCCATGTCAAAACACCTCTGGTGATTCCACTGCTGGTTGCCTGAGGAATCACCTGTGAATAGTCACTGTTTTTCTTTTTCCCCAATCCTACCAGCTAAGGGAATCATAACACTTTCCCCTACCTGCTGCCAAACCACTTCTAATGCTTATGGATTCCTGCACTCACTGTTGCTATTAATTGTTAACATGTAGACCCTCTTAAATTAGGCATAAGAGGAAAGATGGATTGAGAGGTTCTCTTTAAGCTGCCCAAAACTGCAGAAACCTAACTAGAGCATGTTCAAATGCTGATACAGACAGTCAAATTTTCAACCCTAGTATGAAGAAGCTAATGGAATGGACAAAACTAAATCCTTAAGAGCTTCTGTGGAAAATGTAGACATAAAAGAAAAGGTTCACTGGTGTACTGAAATCAGAATAGCAAAATATCTTGAAAAAATATAATTCTATTAAAATTATTTTCTTTGTATTTCAAAATTATCATTTTCAGAACTATTTCTTATTCATCTTTGTATCCCTCATAGCAGTTTGCACACAACAAACAATAAGTTACTGAAGAAGTATCCCATAATTAATTCATCTATTTAACACTCAAAATGTTGCTCTATATATTCTGCAATAAAGTGAATGTGCTGCCATTATTTTCAATCAACTTCACCACTTGGGATTTTTGAAACCTTTGGGGAATTTGTATGTAAAATATAGTGGTTAATAGAATGGACTTTGGAATCTCAGCTCCACAACTTTAAAGTTGTATGGCCTTGCAAAACCTATTTTATAACCCTATATCTCAGTTTCCCATTCTTTAGAATGGTGATAACAATATTAATTTCCTCATAGGGCTGTTGAAAGGATAAATGACATAATGCATATGAAGTTTTTAGAGCAATGGCTCTCACAGAGAGAATATGTGCTGAATAAATGTTTATAAGTAACATAAATGATCTAAATTTAATAACTGAGTCATTTACCTAACATATATTATTTGTTAAGTGCTGTGCTTATTGGCAGTTAGGACAGAGAATCCCAGAATTTCTCAGTTCACAGAGTTTTTAGTGTCTTAAGCTATTTTTTATAGCAAACCTAAACCTAGCAGTCTTGCTTATTAAGTAGTTAGATCCAAACTATGGAATAGTTACAGTTCATGAGATGTCATTCTGTTTTCCTTGAAAATTTTAATTACTGCTTGTGACCTGACTGTGGCACCTTGGGGTCCTGGACATATAGTTTGGAAATCATGGAGCTAGAGATACAAAAATAAATAAAATATGGTTCCTTCTATAAAGGAGTTTACAAATTCAGCACTGTAAATACATTCAAATAACTTACTAAAATATTAAAAACACTTTCCTGAAGTATTTCCAAGATTATTAGGAACATAAAGGGAGATGAGGTATGGAAGACATTATAAAGAAAGAATTATTTGACAAATTATGCGGGATTAAGTAGAAGATAACTAGGCAGAGAAGGTACAGAAAGGGAGGTAGAACAGTGTCAGTAAAGATCCTGATGTATAAAAGTTAATGGTTGTAAAAAAAAAGAGAATTAAGAATAGAAATAGAGAGGACTTTGGGCCAAGATGGAGGCATAGGTAGTCACATTGTGCCTCCTCGCGCAACCAAAACTAAGGACAACAAAAATTGAGAAACAAAAAACAACCAGAACAGAGAGAAATGAACTGAACAGAAGTCGGACTACAGTACATCCAGACCGGTAAGGAGGGGAGGAGTCGGAGGCCTGCAGAGAGGGTTCCCCGCGGGAAGAAGCGCTGGCTGGCAGGCGCAGGCACGCAGGGTGCAGAAGGCAGCTGACAAACCAGTGGCAGACCCTGGGCTCGGGAGGTGACTAGCAGACCCAGTGAAGGACGCAAGGCAGCCAGCTGTCTGCAGCCACACATTCACATGCAGACAAACTAAGTGAAAACAGGCAGCGACATGGACCACGAGGCCCAGGAACCCAGCGGCACCAGGTTTCAAAGCTTAAGAGCACCGACTGGGAGCTGAGGCCTGGAGATTCTCTCAGCCTCACAGGAGGCTCCTCGGGGAGACCCACAGAATCCCAGAAAGTACACAAGCCCACTCGCCCAAGAGCCAGCACCGGAAGGGCCCAATTTGCTTGTGGGAGGCAGTAGAGAGGACAGAAGTCCTAGAGAGAGCGGAGCAGGCACCATTATTCCCTCTCAGACCCCGCCCCCACATACAACGTCACAACCCAGTGACTGGGGTGCCCCGCCCTGGTGAACACCTAAGGCTCTGACGCCCTTATGTAACAGCCACAACCAAACCAAAGGAAAATAAAAAAGATGGCTCAAACAGAATTGAAATCCCCAGAGCCAATTTTTTTAAGTGACCAAGAGATAGCCGACCTATCAGATGCACAGTTCAAAGCACTGGTGATCAGGATGCTCACAGAATTGGTTGCCTTTGGACATAAATTAGATGAACAAATGCAGGCTACGATAAGAGAAATGAAGGAAAATGCACAGGGAACCAATAGTGAGGGTAAGAAAACTGGGACTCAAATCAATGGAATGGACCAGAAGGAAGAAAGGAACAACCAAACAGAGAAGAATGAAGAAACAAGAATTCAAAAAAAAAAATGAGGAGAGGCTTAGGGACCTCCAGGACACCTTTAAACGTTCCAACATCCAAATTATAGGGGTACCAGAAGGGGAAGAGGAAGAGCAACAAATTGAGAACTTATTTAAACAGATAATAAAGGAGAACTTCCCCAATCTGGCAAGGGAAATATACTTTCAGGAAGTCCAGGAAGCTCAGAGAGTCCCAAAGAGGTTGGACCCAAGGAGGAACACACCAAGGCACATCATAATTACATTGGCCAAGGTAAAAATGAAGGAGAGAATCCTAGAAGCAGCAAGAGACAAGGAGACAGTAACCTACAAAGGAGTTCCCATCAGACTGTCAGCTGATTTCTCAAAAGAGACCTTACAGGCAAGAAGGGGCTGGAAAGAAGTATTCCAAGTCATGAAAGGCAAGGACCTACATCCCAGATTGCTCTATCCAGCAAAGCTTTCAT
>PVIA01002678.1:148278-174866 GCA_004024845.1 Tonatia bakeri | reverse complement strand
GCCTAAGAAAAAGAAGATTAAAAATATGAACAGTAAAAAAAAAAGTCATCAAATAGAGGGTTAGCAACAGGGAAGTGGGAGGAGGAGAGAGGGGGAAAAGATACAGAGAATAAGTAGCATAGACAGTAGGTAGAAAATAGAAAGGGGAGGGTAAGAATAGTATGGGATATGTAGACACTAAAGAACTTATGACACATGGACATGAACTAAAGGGAGGAATGTGGGTGAGAGGGGGTGGGCAGGGTGGAGGGGAGTGAAGGGGGAAAATGGGACAACTGTAGTTGCATAATCAATAAAATAAAGAATTTAAAAAAAAGAAAACTGCATCAAAGGAAGAGAAAAAGAAGAGTAGAAATAGAGATAATGTAGATGACTGTGGCAGCCATGGAGGTGCACACACAGATTGCCCCACAACAGAGATCCTTCTGTTAGAAGGTCTGTTGGTGGATAGCCCCTAGCTGTTGGACCTTTGGAATGGGCTACAACATTCCTACTGAGACCACTTTTCCAAGGCTGTTCCCACCAATGACTGAGCATGGCAGGAATAATACAGCTTAGCCTTTCTTGCCTGACATGGGATTTCTCTGGTGGGCAATATTTTTCTCTGGGCTTTCCCATTGACCTGGCCAAAGCTTTCTCAGAACTATGCTGACATCTTAGTTTCTTGCTACCTAATCTTCCTGTTTCTTTGCCCCTTTCATAGTTTTCAGGCCTATATTGAAATCTAAAGACTCTCCTTGTCTCCGTTTTCTCTTGCTTCTTACCCCTTTGTAGGGTAAATGGGGTCAGTCAGGCTCCCTCATCCAGATGTCTGGGCAACTTAGAGAAGCAGCATTCCCATAGCCTTGAGAATGGGCCTGCATGCAGAATCACGCTGTGTTATACAATATCTTGGCACCCTGAGAGCTTTGTGTGAATTTAGTATATAAGGGATTTGGGACTTCTTGCCAGTGGGACCGGTGGCTTGCAGCATGTGTGGATTGCCTCACCCATAAAGACATGTGAGGCATCACACAACTCCACATATATTCTTCTGTCTGCCCAAATACTGAGTGAACCTGTCCAGCCTTGAATGGTTGCAACACACCCTTTATCATAGGCCTTTTCACCAATAAGTGTTTTGGGTTCTAATACCATCTTGGTGCTCGCTTTCTGGAGAATCCTAACCAATACAATGCTAAAACTAAACGTGTGCGTGTGTGTATGTGTAATCTTATATGTGTGTGTATGTGTGTATATATGTATACATATATAATCTTATATGTGTATATATAAAATTTAGTTGAAATAAATGGAATCACAATACCACAGACCCATAGTTTGGAGACTGACAAAGGGGAGTCAATTTTAGGAATTCTCTTAGTTTGGGCTATATTTTAGAATAGAGAGATATTAAGAGCCATACTATGTAGAAAATGAGTCTGAGAGGCTTCCCTGGAACATGTGGCAGGAAGTTCTTCTCTTAGTTAATCCAAGGCAAGGATTTTTTAAAACTTAAATCTGTTGGAATGACATCGGTTCACAAAACCATACAGATTTCAAGTTTACAAATCAATAAAGCATCATCTGCACATGGCATCATGCTCCTATTGCCCCAATCCAAGTCTCTTTTTGTTCCCATTTTCCCTTCATTATTCACCTCCACCTCCCCCCAACCTCCCTTTCCATCTGGCAGTCACCACACTGTTGTTTGTGTCTATGTGAGATTATACGTGTGTGTGTGTGTGTGTGTGTGTGTGTCCAAGGCAGTCGTCTAAACCTTTCCCTATCAAATGCAGCTGAGTTACTTTGTTTCTCTCAGAGCCTAAACTAGCTGATGAGGTAGGCATTTAACCAGTAAGGTAGGTTTGAGGTATAAGATGGATGGGTGAATACAGTATGAGAAAGAGAGAGAGATCAGTGAGAAGGACATACTGGAAGGGCTCTCCATGTTATGCTCATGAGTTTAAAACTTATTATTTAGAAAATGAAGAGGCATCAAAGGTTTAAAACCAAAGTAATGATATTTTCATACATAAATGAGTCTAATAATATTCAGAAAATTAAGTGGATAGGCAGACCATGAATTAGGAGGAAAACCTTATAAGGAAAACCTTTTGTAAGACAAAACCAATGTTGGTATAGACACATTGGCTTTGGCCCCTAGCAGAGTGTTTTCCATTTCTATCAGGCAGAGCTATTTGTTTTATACCTGGAGAATGAATAAGAAGGGTGTCTGACCTCATTGAATTGGCAGGGTGCCTGAAGAGTAATGTTATGCTATTCTCCTTGCTTGTTTGTCACAATGGATAGCACTGTGATTGATGGAAAGATGCAAACAGTCAGTGCTAGAGTATATCAAGTTTCTTTAATGGCAGAGGTCATAGAAATTTTTAAAGATGGTTACACAAAGCAGGAAATAACACAGCATGCCCTCAGATACAAATACAACATTTTAGAATTTCCATTCTACCTACATTTTAGAGAGTCTCTAGGCCAGCCAGCTGAATCAGATGCAATCTACATGTGTACTGACTTCAGGTGAGCCTTTTGAGCTGCTAGGGAATCCCATTTTTTTCCAAGTCAATTAATTGCCCTATTCCTTCAGATGGCAATTACGCCTTTTTCTCTTTCCATGAACCACCAATACCTCCTGCCTTTTCTCATTCTATGGTCTTTTTATTATTTCACTGAGAAAAATAGAAACATTCAAAAGGGAACATTCATATCTTTACACCAAAGTCATCTTCAGTCTTGCCCTGGCTGGTGTAGCTCAGTGGATTGAACTCGGGCTGCGAACCAGGCATCGCAGGTTCGATTCCCAGTCAGGGCACATGCCTAGGTTGCAGGCCATGTTCCCCAGCAACCGCACATTGATGTTTCTCTCTCTCTTTCACTCTCCCTCCCTTCCCTCTCTAAAAATAAATAAATAAAAAATAAAAAAAGTCATCTTCAGTCTTCTGTATCTTACCCTTATTCTACATCTTCCCTTGTGTCATGAAAAATGAACTCTTTATCTACTTGTATAAGGCCAAACCCTTTACAAGTAAGTGACCTGATTCTATTTGACTTCTTAATCAAGGACATTGATCCAGGACTTGTTCTCCTTTTTCTCTCTTATTATTACTTTTTTCTCCTCAGCACTGAATCAATCCTCTCAGAATGCAAACACATGATAACATTTCTCTCTCTTCATCACACATTCCCCTCTGAATACTGTAACCATTTCTCCATTGACATTTTAAGAAAAGTCCTCAGCAGCTGTTTCTTATTTACTGCCTTCACTTCTCTTATTTTCTTGAGCCCACTCTGATAAGGCTTCTATCCCCATCAGTACACCAAAGCTTCCTTTTTAAGATTACCAGTGATCTTCATGTTGCCAGATATAATGATCATTTCTCAGTTTTCACTATTTTGGATCTATTTTCTGCTATAATGTACCTGATTACTCTCTCCTTTTAAAAATACATTCTCACCCTGGCTGGTGTGGCTCAGTGAATTGAGTGCCAGGCTGCGAACCAAAGGTTTGCTGGTTTGATTCCTGGTCAGGGCACATGCCTGGGTTGCAGGACAGGTCCCCAGTGGGGGCTGTGTGAGAGGCAACCATACATTGATGTCCTCTCCCTCTTTCTCCTCCCCTCCCTCTCTTTCTAGAAATAAATAAATAAAATATTTAAAAAGTAAAGGAACAAAATGAAAGTCAGTGTGTAGGTTCTGACATTGAAACCAACCACATCACTCACTATAAATAAGAGATAGGTGGATACTTTTGATGTTTTTATGTTTTCTGTAGATTTTACTTCATTCTATTATTATATTAAGCCTCTATTACCTTAATGCATCATATTAGATTTATTTATTTTTGTGGGGATTAACAAGATACATTTGGACAAGCACCCAGCACAAGGCCTGATTCTCAGAAAATGTTGGCTGGATTTGAATTTGTTTCATTTTATCATAGCTACAGAGAAATGCTATATAAAAGAACCTAGAATCCTTGCTAACTAATTTCTGCTTTCCCGAGTTGCCCTTTCCTGATCTGTCCTCCAATGAATAGATGTTGTTCATTACCTTGAGCATAGACTTTATGGAATCATCTTTTGGGTGGAGTTGAGGGAGGGAGCCTCTAAGTTGTCATGTAGTTAATTGCATACATGAAATTATTTCACTTGTCATGGATAAAAGGTAGTATTTGTAGTGATTTAAAAAAATAACCAGTAGAATATTTTGATTTATTAAGCTTGACTTTCTCAATAAGGTAAAGCAGTCAAGCCCAAAATAATTAGAACCCACATCCATAAACCCTGTTTTGATAGGTTTGAAATTAGAAAAGAACAAGTTCAAGTGCAGGTAGAAGTGTTGATGGCAGTACATACACAAGGCCTGGAGCCTAGTCAGACATGCAGTTGGTGTTATTTTTACACCATTGAGAAAGGATGTTCCTAGGCTTGTTGTTTTTTAACATTTTTTATGATATTTTTATAACTGGCTACCTCTGGTTCAGTGTGGCTCATGGAATTTTTTTGCTACCATCTGGTCTTTGAATATGATTGCTCCCCTCTGCTTTTCTCAATTCCTAAAACTGTCTTAGACACATAGGTTAAGTTCAAAGTTTAGGAGTGGAAAAGTATGGCTCTTTTAATAACAACAACAAAGACAACTAAGATTTTTGCACACTTCATATGTCCAAAGTTCAGCACACTGCAGCTATTCTCTCATTTTATCTTCACAAAACCCCATGGCAGTGGATTGCAAAGTGTGGTCCTCAGACCAGCAGTATCAGTATCACCTGGGAACTTGTTACAAATGCTAATTCTCAGGCTCCACACCAACGCTACTGACTCAGACACTTCAAAGTTGGGAACCAGCTTTGTGTTTTAACAAGCCCTCTATGTGATTTTGATGCAGGTTAAAATTTGAGAACCCCTGCTCTATGTTAGCATTGACAGTACTATCACTGCTATCATATATATGATCTCAGAGGCAATTGTTTTAGCGATGTTTTTATCTGGCTCTTGAATGCCCAGTCCTTTGTACTCTCTTATCCTAGGAGAATGGGATTTTGATGGTGCTAGTTTGCTTTTCAGCAACTACATTAGCATGCATCTATTGGGTCAGTTACTGAAAATAAACTCTTAGACGGAGATTAGACTGCAGAAAGTTTATAGGAGTGCCTTTAGGAACAGCACCTGTGGGGTGTGAAGGAAGTAACTTGATGCAGACAGCCCTAGTAGACGGTATGTGACCCTAAGCCAAATTGTCTTAGCAGAAGGCCTTCAACACCAATGTTGCCAGCAGCTGAGGGCATGAATGCCTCAGTCTTGAAGGGGGGAAGTTGGGGAATTTTATAGTACCCCATTATATACACTATAACATTGCCTCCCCCTCAAACCTTTTTATAAAGTACATTGTGTAATGGTTTAATGTGATGGAAGCATTTTAATATATCAGGGAGAGTTGAAATTGGCTTTATCCAGAGTTTTGGCAACATTGTAAGAAATTAGGAACCAAATCCCAGCAAAGTAGGTGAGAGTTGATGCTACAGAAGTGAACTGAAAAGATTAAAAACTTTGGGAGCAGTGACAACAAGGGAAACAAGTGAGTGGTGTGATTAGAAAGAAAGCAAATATGGAATGGAAAGCAGAGAAAAACTATGCAGAAACATACAGTTCCAGAAAGTAGAAGGTCTTTTGAAGTCAAATGTTCCTGAGAGCCCTGCAAACAGGCTATTGTTATTATCAGGTGGGAAGTCATCTGGGACCCTTTGAGAGAAGTACTAGCAGAGAGCCAGCAGTTAAATAGAAAATGGAAAATTAATTAAAGATTACCCTTCAACTTAAGAGAGAATCCATGGCATGCAGAGACTTTTGCTTTTTTGTTTTCTTACATGACAACAATATGTATTATTTTGGCTCAAAACCTCCCAATATAAGGGTATAATAAGCCAGTTTGAAGAAAACTTCTTGATGAGTCATTTTGTCTTTGCATTTAGTTCTATCATGAATCCACGTTCATAGTTTATTCTTCACTAAGGGAATGGGTTTGTTTGTTTGTTTGTTTATTCTTTTATTCTTATTCATTATTGCCATTTGGGTCTATGTAGGTAGATATGAAGTACTAATTATCCCTTCTATTTAGAACCTCCAAATCTGAATTCAGAGAGAACTTTGATGACACATTTATTTATATAAATTTAAGAAAAATACAAATTATATGTATGAGGAATTCTGGTAATACTTAGTAAATTACACCTGCATTTATTTTCATTTTCTGTCTAAAACCACTAAGTTGGCAATAAAGGAGATAAAAGAATCAAGTCACAAAAGATGGAGACAACAGGAGAGAAAACAGTATAAAAGAAAATGCAAACAAGAAAGCAAACTGGGCAAGTGGAAATTGCACTAAAAATCCATAGAAAGCTGATGTACTAGGCTATAATGTGGGAAGCACAGAAGTAGATGAGTCTGACCAGAGCAGCCTGGCAAGGCTTAGGAATGGGAACAGGAGTTGGAGATGATGGAAAGAGACTGGTTTGATAGGCTGCATAAATATCCTTAAATGAAATTCATATCCACTCCCTAATATTTGATGAAGACCAGAGATTTCACCCTGTGGAGAACTAAAACCAGAGAGACTCTGACCTTAGGGACACCAGGCATTATGAAGGATTGGTTACAAACTCAAGGTAGGGGGACAAAGGTAGAATGTGAACATCTTAACTCTGAGAAACTCCCATTAACTCTCCTTCCAACTCAGCTCTGAGAATGATGGCACAGAGAAACTAAGGGGGGGGATAAATATTATTTTGAGGGAAATTTTCTAAAAATAGTTTTAGAACAAGTGAAATACAAGAATTGAAACTACATGGCTCAATCTGGAATTATGTTACAATTTGCATTTTAATAATAATACAAAACAGTGTTGATCTTTCCCCAAAATAAGGAGACAGGAAAAGTACCAATTGGGGATGTGTGTTTAAAAGTTGAGGTGGAGAAGCGCATAAGAGTGCCTAATCCTCATATTTTACAGTAGAAAATGTTAAAGGAAGTCATCAAGAGAGTGTAACCACTGGTTTACCTCAAGTTGGACCCAGGTAATCAGAGGCTACTCAGCCCTTCTCCTATACTTGGAATGTATGCTCTACCTAGTATTTCCACAGTAGGAGCTGTTGCAAAGACACAGCTTTGAGACAACCATGTGTTGTTGAGACCATCAGGACAAGATATGTGACAGAACCCAATTAAGACCTCTACATAAACTTTTAAGATTCTGATGGGTGTGTGGGTGGGAAGATTCTTCAGTAAATTCACTTATTAAAACTACCAGCTATCAAATTGAATTGGTCTCCCTCTTTCTTTGGTCTCTTCTTGCCTTACATGTACAGGGACCAGTTTACAAGCTAACAGAAAGGCAACAGACAGTATTAGAAATAGGAAAGAAAAGCAAGAAATAACAGTAGGGATGTTATATACTTAAATCGAAAGTGCCAAAGTAGTTGAAAGTGGTTGTCTCCTAAGAGGAGTAATCAGTTTGTGAAGGACAGGAAAGGGTCTGCTGTTTTCTTCATAAACCTTGTAACAATGGTTGTCTTTTTTTTTTAACAATGGTTGTCTTTTGAAACTCTGTACATGTAAAATTGGATAAAATTTTATGTACACCCAAATAATTTTAAATGCCCACCTATGGCACTTTCTGTGAACAAGTTGTGGAAAATAACCTTTTAAAATAGTTTTTCTTTCTAATTATTGTACCAAGGGTATAATATATTACTTACCCACTGGAGTGTATTGTGCCTGCTATAAAAATCTTTATGAAAATGAGGGCAGAAAATTACGCCTTTAAATTACACAGACTTCAGGTGATTATGGTTAGAAAATAAGCCCACTTATGGGGATGGTAGCTGGGAGGGCAATGTTTTATTTATAATGAACTGGAAACTGACAGTATTGTTAGCGTATGGCAGGTAACTATATTTGATTAATTTCATGGATGTAATGGTAGAATTTTTTTGTGTCCCAAGTAAATGATTCAGGTAAGATAGATCAATACATAAGCACTGAACTTCTCCTTGACCATTGTGTATTCTATTACTCTGTGTAGGGGTTAACTGAATTTCACTTGAATTTCTATATTCATTTTCTACTAATAAAAACTTGTTAGAATTTTAAGTATAGAATAAATGCTTTCAATAGACTGGACTTCACAGTTTGACTGTGTTTGACTTTACAAAGTCAAAGATTTTACAAATCTTAGGCAAATATTTATCATTTTATATGATTCTTTAACATAACTATACTCTGAGTTAATTTTAGTGTGTTTAAAATATTACCAGTTTATTACTACTAATAATATTTGTTATGGTACATTGTTTTTCTTTGAAAAATTCCAAATATTTGTGAATTTAGTAACTTGAATGAAGGTTGCTAGAGTAACTGAAGAAATTACAACTCCTCTAATAAGGACAAATGTGCTGTACTGTTCCATAAAAAATCAGGAAATGAATTTATATTCTATCTACATAGAGGTGACCTATCAAAATGACAAATTTTAGTTTTTACTATATTTTAAAATCCTTCTAGATAGGCTGCCATGCATAGTAATTAAGAGTATGAGTTCTGGATCCAGACTGGCTACACTCAAATACCAGTTGTGCTACTTACTAGTATTTTACCCTTGGCCAAGCTACTTAACACTTAGGACTTAGATTTTTCATTTCTAAATGGTTGCAGTGAGGAGTAAATTAATTACTATCTTCAAAGTGTTTAGAAGATCAAGTGGCTTAGAGTAACACTATATAAATGTGTTGTTGTTGATAGAGTTATTATCCTCATTATCCTCATTATTATTATTCCTCACTCATACCTTTTTATGAAAGGAGGGCCTGGCTTGAGGGACCATGATGGAAAGGAAATTAATGAGTAGTAAGTGAGATCATATCATTAGAGCAATTAAGAAGTCATGAATGCTGTATTTCTTTAATTAAGGGCTATTAGATGAAACATACAGCACCCTTTGCTGATATTTCAAAGTGAGAACATGACCTTTTATTTATTATTGACTTTTTTCTTTAACAGATAATCAGTATATATTAAGCTGTGTTAGTGATGATGAAGACTAAGGAAGGGAACATCAAGCCCACATGCAATGCGGATTCACAGGCAGGTCTCATCTCAAGTTTGTCGTACGAAATCAGTCTCTAACTTACTGCCAAGTACCAGAAATGAGTCCTAAAGTGTATGAGCTCTGGAATCAGACTACTTAAGTTCAAATCCCCATTCCCTTTCATAGTATCTGTGATCTTGGGTGAACTGCTTAGTCTCTTTAAGCTTCAGTCTTCTTGTCTATAAAATGAAGGTCTAAACAGTACTAATGTCATGAATGCAATAGAGCAGAGGTCAGTAAATTATGATTTACAGGCCAAATTCGACCTGCAATCTGTTTTTGTAAATGAAATTTTACTGTAACACATCCAAATCCATTTGTTTATACTTTGGCTTTCAGAGCTCAGTAGGGTGACAGAGATATTATGGCTCACAAAGCTGAAAACAATTTACTATCTATCCATTTAGAGAAAAAGTTTACCAACCCATGACTTAAGGAAATAAATAAGATAATGCGTGTAAGTATGTATTCTGGTTCCTGGCACCTCACAAATACTCAGTGAATGATTAGCTTTCTCTAATGTCAAAGATGCAAGAATCATTCACTAGGGCCTAAAATATACAGCTAATGTCTGTAAACAATGTGTACCTGAATGAATTTCTAACATATTTGGGAAGTCAACCTAATATTGCTATACTTCACCATTTTCCTGGCACTGAGTTATCTCATTCATTCATTCACTGATTTGTTGTGTCTCAGTTGTGTTCACATATCTGATGTATCAATAGGTTAGTGGATCAGCAACCTGTGGGCATCTGCCTGATTGATAGTTATGTGCAGAAGAGGACAGAGAATGTTCAGTACCTGGGAAGAGACATTGAAGCCATTGCCAGGGTCTGTCTTATGGCCCTTGGATCTGTATCTGTGTCCTTTTGAGAGAAATCCTGCTTTCTTATGAGACTGTGTGAAAGAAGGAAGCATGCTCAGCTCTGCTTTTTATCCCAGGGACAAAGTAGGAAATAAAATGAAGAGAAGGGGCAGAAGGCATTCCTCCCATGTCACTGTGATGTATACCATGACTGCAGCTATGTTCTTCAGGACTGTAACCTTGGAAGCATCAGGAGATGGTGCCTGGTACTACTATTCATGTTGTCTGTCACTCGCAGGAGCCACAGGTACAGTGTGGAGGGTCAAGGGGAAAGGCATTCTCCAGTAGATGTTAACAGATTATCTGTATATATCCTAGAGTACACTAGAGTGGAGAAACTTAAAAACTAAGAAACTCCAGGGGTGCACATAAATAATTGGGTGAAATTTTGAGGAAGGTAGAGGTTCTTGCCTTAAACATGTAGGTAAAAACTAGTGAAACTGAAGTTATTAATGCTATCACATTTTTTCATGTAAACAAGTTGCTGAAACCTAGTGCAACTTCATTGTGTACTATTGACACAAATGTGTATTGAGAATGCACACTGCTTTATGTGCAGAAGCCTTCATTCAACAGAATTTAAAGACAACACTAAGCCCTGAAAAGCAAAAGATAACTATCTACTTTTTGCCATTATTGCTGGTGGAAGAACTGCAAGAACTTGTCCATCCTCCTTGTTTTGTAGATGAGAAAACTGAGACTCAGAGGAAGTAATACGTCAAGGTCCTTCAGTTATTAGTGTGAAAGCCAGAACCAGACTCCAGTTGAAAGCCTTGTTCTGATGTGAGAGAGGAATTGATCAGGTGGAGTCTTCTCCTGCTTGTAAAGTAATGCCAAGCAGGCCTGCCCCTACCATTTGTGCAACCCAGGTCAAGAGTATAAGTGAAGGTCCACACACTATTTATCTAAAAATATAAATGTTCTAAATCAGGGCACTAAAAAATTAAATAAAATGTGTTTTATTCTCTTATCTTGAGAAATATACTTTTATAAATATCTGGAAATCCTGGTTCAAATTAGTGTTCTGAAACTCCTTGTTCCCATGTATACCTGACTTTGTGTGGTATGTTACAGATTAGGGAGGGTCATAATGGGACTCTAAAATTAGAATTCCAGATCAAGGGTCTCTTTTGCTAGATTCTAAGCATATTATCATAGTAAATATTTAGAATCAGGACAAGTGGAAAACACACAAAACCATTTTTTTATCATTGAGAATGTAAAACTTTCTCTTTTAAAATTAAATTTATTGGGATAACATTGGTTAATAACATTGTGTACATTTTAAGTGTACAAATTTATAATGTGTCATCTATATATTGCATTGTGTGCTCCCACCCAGAGTCTAGTCTCCTTTCATCACTATATATTTAACCCCTTTTACTTTCTTTATCCCCCACCTAACCTCTTTCCCCTCTGGTAACCCTCATACTGTTGTCTATGTTCATGAGTTCTTTTGTTTGCCCATTTGTTGATTTTTTTTATATCCTACATATGACAAAACCATTATTTAAAGCACATATCAATGAGATACAGCCCTGTGTCTCTTAAATACACCTGAGCTACTCATCCCCTTTCCTTTCCTGAATCCAGCTGAGCTAAAATGGAAGCATCAATAATTACAAAATATTTTAGCTAGTAGAACTTCAGAATGGTAAGCAGGAGGTACTCTTCAGGTACATCTACTTTACAGGGAAGCAGAGGATTTTGGAACCATATAGAGATAAATAATATAGGGTCCTGTAGACAGAAGCCAATTAAGTCAAACCTTAGGTTGAGACTTCTCTAGTTATTATCTCCACATAATAATCTCAATTTCAAGGCTCTAAGGGCCACTTGAGCCTCTTTAGTATCTTTCAAACTTAGAAAAGAAAAAGAAAAACCTCCATTTTATTACTAGAAGAAGAGGAAATAGATTCTTTCTGTTCAAATGTTCAATATTATAGATCTTTCACTCTTGAACAGCATGCTTGTTTAGGCAATTCGGTAATTTTCCTTACTTAACATTTAATGATATTCTATATGCTTTTAGCAATAGTGGTAGTGAATCAATTAATCTTGAAAACATACCACTTGTCCTAATTTTATCATTATTTCTACCACTCCTTCCTTCTGATTTTATTTAGAGTGTCCTCATTCCTTATTTCTATATCCAAAGAGAGGCAGTGTTCAATTTTCTTATGTTCTCAAAGTGTTTTTGCTTAAAATGGGAGCCAATTGCATTCACAGCAGAAGAAAATTATGGGCTTAAGTATTTTATACTTTCAACAATACATCTTCAAGAGTGCTCCTATTGATCAACTAAAGAACTAGGACACTCAAGGTCCTAAGGCAGGTTAAACATCTCTTAAAATGGCTTATCATGAAACTATTCAAAACCACTTCACAAAGCCCAGAAGTGGTTTGGTAATAAAAAAAAAATTCATAAACTAGGTGGTATCAGTTAATAAGAAAAGAAAGATGCACAGTTATTTAAGAAATTTAAATAATAAAAATTGCATAGACTAGTCTACCATGCTTTTATTCTGTTTTGTAATTCAACAAAATCCACATAGATTTTTCTTTTTTTCCCTAATTTTATTTTAATCATCGTTCATGTACAGTTTTCTGTCCTTTACTCCCATCCAGCCCACCCACCTGGCCCTCCCCACTTCCCTCCAATTTCCACTCCCCCTAGTTTTTGTCCATGTATCCTTTATATTTGTACCTGTAAACCCTTCCCATTCTCCCCTGATATTCCCCTGAAATTCCATCCCCTCTCCCCTCTGGTCACTGTCAGCCTGTTCTCTATTTTAGTGTCTTTGTCTAAACTTGGCTTGTTTGTTTGTTTTGTTGTTTAGGTTCCTGTTAAAGGTGAGATTGTATGGTATTTGTCTTTCACTGCCTGGCTTATTTCGCTTAGCATAATGCTTTCCAGTTGCATACATGCTGTTCCAAAGGGTAACAGCTCCTTCTTTCTTTCTGCTGCATAGAATTCCATTGTGTAAATGTACCATAGTTTTCTGATCCACTCATTTGCTGATGGACATCTAGGTTGCTTCCAGCACTTAGCTATTGTAAATTGTGCTGCTATGAACATTGGGGTGCATAGGTTCTTTTGGATTGGTGTTTCAGGGTTCTTAGGATATAATCCCAACACTGGAATTGCTAGATCAAAAGGCAGATCCATTTTTAGTTTTCTGAGGAACTTCCATACTGTTTTCCACAGTGGTTGTACTAGTATGCAGTCCCACCAACAGTGAACTAGGGTCCCCTTTTCTCCACAACCTCTCCAACACTTGTTGTTTGTTGCTTTGTTGATGATTGCCATTCTGACAGGTGTGAAGTGGTATCTCATTGTGGTTTTAATTTGCAACTGTCTGACGGCTAGCGATGCTGAGCATCTTTTCATATGTCTCTGGGCCCCCTTTATGTCCTCCTTGGAGAAGTGTGTGTTCAAGTCCTTTGCCCATTTTTTAATTGGGTTGCTTGTGTTCTTAGAGTGGAGTCGTGTAACTTCTTTATATATTTTGGAGATTAAACCCTTGTCTGAGTTATCATCGGCAAATATGTTTTCCCATACAATTGGTTCACTTTTTATTCCAATACTGCTTTCTTTAGCCATGAAGAACCTTTTTATTTTGATGAGATCCCATTTGTTTGTCTTTCCTTTATGTCCCTTGCTTTAGGGGACATGTCAGCAAAAATGTTCCTGCATGAAATATCTGAGATTTTCCTGCTCAGGTTCTCCTTTAGGACTTTAATGGTGTCATGGTTTATATTTAAGTCTTTTATCCACCTTGAATTTATTTTTGTGTATGGTGTAATTTGGTGCTCGAGTTTCATTTTTTTTTTTTTTGCACATAGCTGTCCAGATTCCCCACACCATTAGTTGAAGAGGCTATTTTTACTCCATTTTAGTTTGCTGCCCCCTTAGTCAAATATTAATTGACTGTAGAGACTTGGTTTTATTTCTGGGCTCTCTGTTCTGTTCCATTGGTCCATGTACCTGTTTTTATGCCAGTACTAGGCTGTTTTGACAACAGTGGCCTTGCAATATAGTTTGGTATCAGGTATTGTGATCCCTCCTACTTCATTCTTCTTTCTCAAAATTGCTGCAGCTATTCAGGGTCATTTATGGTTCCATATAAATTTTTGAAGTATTTGTTCTATGTCTGTGAAATATGGCATTGGTACTTTAATAGGTATTGCATTGAATGTGTAAGTTGCTTTGGGTAGTATGGACATTTTGATGGTGTTAATTCTTCCAATCCATGAACATGGTACATGTTTCCATTTGTTTGTGTCTTCCTTGATTTCTTTCTTCAGTGTTAAGTAGTTTTCTGAATACAGGTCTTTTACCTCTTTGGTCAGGTTTATTCCTAGTTATTTTATTTTTCTTTCTGCTATATCGAGTGGGATTTTTTTCTTGATTTGTGCTTCTGCTGTTTCATTGTCAGTGTACAAAAATTCCTTTGATTTCTGGATATTAACTTTTTATCCCACTGTTTTGCCAAATTCATTTATTAGGTTAAGCAATTTTTTGGCCAAGTCTATAGGAAAAAATACACATATATTTCTTGAAAACTCTAAGTACCTGATGCAGATCAATAATATCTTGATTTTAAAGGACAACAACTAATCAATATAAAATTCACAAATAGCTTGTGAAAAAATCAATTTCCAATGCTAATGTGACTATATTTCTTAGTTGTTAGTTCCAATGTCTATGTTTTTGCTTGATTCACCCACTCACCAGTTATCAATCATGTTTAGAATGCCATCAGTGCATGTACAGAATATCTACTGGAGTTGGATCATATTATCTTCATTATACAATATACCTTTAAAAACTACTTAACTTTTCTGCCTTTAAGGGATTTTAATGTAGATGCCTTTTGGGGATGAATCAACCAGTGAGTTAAAGCTTATGTATGTGCGTGTCTTTGGGTGGGAGGGGTCAGGAAAATGATGTAAAGATGACCATGTTTTATTGGCTAGCCAAAACATTTTATTGTAACCTGAAAAGTATCTCATACATCTGGTATCTTCAGGCTTCTCAGATTATCTTGTAGAGACCAGACTAAGATGAGAAGAAACCTTCTTTGCCATGTGATTTCAATCTCCAGGATGGAGAAGACCATTCCTTTTGATGTAGCCTGCAGTAAGGAGCTCTGATTCCAAGGCTCTCTGAGAGAGCAAACAGCAGAGTGCAGGGATTGCCTAAATCTGTAGAGGCTAAGCCTTTCTTTGCTCACTACCATATTCCCAAACACTCCACTGATCCCATCCATGGACTTCATCACCCCTAAGGTAGACTGCTGCTGTAAACTGCTCCCCTTCCAATGGGCCAAAAAATGACAGCTATTCAAAGTTCACATGTAGAGAAAACTGAAATCATAGAGTTGTCCATACCAATTACTCCAGGTGTTTTTCCAGCAGTTGAATATTAATAAACTTCTTACTTCATAATTAAATTACCCAAGATTAAGATAAGGAGAAAAATTTAAAAGCAGCAACAGAAAAGGAGACAGTTACCTACAGAGGAGTTCCCATAAGACTATCAGCTGATTTCTCAAAAGAAACTTTGCAGGGAAGAAGGGACTGGAAAGAAATATTCCAAGTCATGAAAGACAAGGACTTCATCCATGATGACTCTATCCAGCAAAGTTGTCATTTAGAATGGAAAGGCAGATAAAGTGCTTCCCAGATAAGGACAAGTTAAAGGGGCTCATCACCACCAAGCTTTTATTATATGAAATGTTAAAGGGACTTATCTAAGAAAAAGAAGATAAAAAAAAGAACAGTAAAATGATAATAAACTCACAACTAATAACAATTGAACCTTAAAAAAAAACAAACTAAGCAAACAACTAGAACGGGAACAGATTCACAGAAGTGCAGATCACATGGAGGGAGGAAAAGGGAAAAGAATGAGGGGAAAAGATACAGGGAATAAGAAGCATAAATGGTAGGGACAAAATAGACAGGGAGAGGTGAAGAATAATATGGGAATGGAGGAAGATGGCGGTGAGGTAGGAGGGAGCAGATTCCACTTCTCCCTACCCATGGGAGAAAAACCTAGCCAATCTATGGTGGAACAGAGCAAACAGCCAACAGTACCCCAGCATATATGAAAATAAGAGACCAAAATTTGTAGTGGACACTGAAGAAACAGACAGTAAGGAGAGTGCTTCAGGACAATAAGGTCCCAGGGGCCAGCACAGGGACCAGGTCAACTGCAGCCACAGGACTGGCATGCACCAGGTCTGCCACAGGGTCCTTGGGAGAGAGCCAGGTCAACTGCTCCCTCCCTGGCCAAAAAAGGTCTGAGCAGCACAGGGAGAAACCTGAGTGCTTGAAATCACAGAGAGGGGAATAAGGGCTAAGTGGCTAACACACAGGGGCTGTGAGCACCTGCGGTGACTGTGGACTCCAGTTGGAGAGACTTGAGAGTTAGGCTGTGATGGCCCCTGACCCCAGTAGTTACCAGTCTGGCTGGAGAATTGGGCTGTGGGAGAGGCCATACCACTGTACAGAGAGGCAGGCTTGAGTAGGAAGAATTTCTCAAAAAGAAAAAGTGAAAAGAGACACTGTTTTGGGAATTCTACTGCAGCAGCCACTCCAGCCTCCCCCCCCGCCGACCCAGCCAGGAAGGAATCCCGGAGTTGTACAGAAGGTTGAGAGGAAGACCCTGCACATCTCCATAGCATTGGGAAGGGTGTCTGCCCAAACCCATGGAACTGAGGCAGCCTGGTCAAGACTGAGTATGCCCGCACCCCAGCCCACAGCGGTAACCTCGGGGAAAGTGTGCTCTCAGGAAGGCCAGGATCTCACACCCAAGGCGCCAGGGAGAGGGGTCAGGCTAGCTCTGTGGAGAGTGCATGCGAGGCTCACTGAGTGAAGATCAGGAAGGGAGAAAGGCCATACCAATCATCCCTCAGCCTGGCTACAGCCAGTAAGATCAGAAACACCAGTCTGACCAGTTTGAAACCAACAGGAGGGTATTTGTTTGTTTGTTTGTTTTTAAATACGTTTTTAATTTTTTATCTTTCAATTCTTTCTTTCTCTCTTTCCTGCTTCCTTGTTTTATCCCTTCTTCCTTTCTTACCAATTTTATCTCTTCTTCCTTCATTCTGCTTTTTAAAAAAATACCCTATGTGAGACAAAAAAAACCTGGAACTGTGAAAAGACCAGAGTTGGACACAAAGAGGGGAAATCCCAATAGTTGAGACAGTGAGATAAATTTCACTTTGCTATTACAGAGAACCTGCAAGTTATTGCATATTTATATTATTATTTTTTCATTATTCTTAGATCTTTTATTTTAATAGTATTTTTGTATCACTCTTCTTTCTCTATAGTCTGCTTTGCTTGGCTGGTTATATTGTATCATTTGACAGGTTTCCCCTGTTCTCTCTTTCATAGTGTGTTGCTAATTTACCATCCTTCATGTCACTTGTGTTCCACTAGCACACTCCTCGGGGTCCTATACTCCCTATTCTTGTTATCCCGATCACATAGATTCTATCATATGATTGTTGCTCTAATATTATTGTAAATAATAGCTGTTCCATACAATTGTAAATACTTCACAACACCCTTCCCAGATCTTAGTCCACTTCACAGTTTCCTGAACTCTATTACTATAGTGGTTAACTCTATTCTCTCACACACTAAAACTATTTACTATCCTTTACTCTCACCTTACCTCAGAATCTGACCTCCCACAACCTCACTGCTTTCTAGATCCAACTCACAATCCATCCCTCCCCAACTAGAGTCTTATCTTCTTTCCATCCTTTCCAAAAAGTGGCTAGTTGGGTGGAATATCATGGTTATCACTATACATAGCCAAAGGATCTCCTGTCTATTCTCTACTGGCTGCTACTGTAAATATCATAGAATACTCTCTTGCTGTCTTAAACCATTTTACCATCTCCCTCCAACTGATCACAAAAAAAGTAGGAGGAAGCAGTGAAAACCAGGATGCCCACTGGAAGAGGAAACCCAACAACAAAGGAATCACCAGCAGATAACAACAAAAGAAGGTGAAGGAGAGAGTGGAAACCACACAAAACTCAATCCAGGACCTATCTGGAAATACAACTAAATAGTGGAGACACTACCCAGTACAAACAACTGAACAAGAGCAAGAGTGAATACTCAAAACCTTATACACACAGAAGAACCAGTTTCAACAAAACCTGCCCTCACCAGCACAACAAAATACAAGAGGTGGTGGTCAGAGTGGCCCTCATTTAATCAGCTCATGGGAAAGACTCACAAGACAAAGAACCAATGACAATCAAAACCCAAAGACAAATACAGAGCCAACTTAAATGACAGTCCAAGACCAGTGAGCTCAGGAGATTAAGGAGACTGCACCACTGAATCTCACAGGTATTCTACCACAGAAGTTCACACCATAAACCCAGAGAGCCAGAACAGATCAATTTAAGAAGCTGAGGCTAACAAGAAGAGTCTCACAAACAATGGGGAAACAAAGAAACAATCCCCAAATGAAAGGAAAGGAGGAAGCCTCAGAAAGAATGCTAAATGAAATAGAGGCAAATCAATTATCAGATATGGAGTTCAAAGCAATGGTTATCAGGAAGCTCAGTGAGCTCACAGAAAATTACCTAAAACTACATGGAAACTGCAAGGAACTCACTGTAAACCATATCAACCTGAAAAAGGAAATAGAAAGTACCAACAAAGACCAAGAGGAAATGAAGAATACAACTTCTGAATTGAAGAGCACAGTAGAAGGAATCAAAATCAGGCTAGGTGAAGCAGAGGACTGAATAAGGGAGCTGGAGAACAAGGTAGAAAAGAACTCCCAGAAAGAGCAAGAAAATAAAAAGAGACTCAGAAAGGATGAAGAAAAGTTAAGGGAAATTCAGGACAACATGAAAGTAATAATATACATATAACAGGAACACCAGAAAAAGAAGAAGAAGAGCAAGGGACAGAAAACCTGTTTGAAAAAGTAATGATGGAAAACTTCCATAATTTGATGAGAGAAAAAGTCACAAATCTAGGAAACACAGAAAGACCCAATCAAGAGGAACCCAAAGAGGCCCACTTCAAGACACATCATAATTAAAATAGCAAAATTACAAGACAAAGAGAGAATCTTGAAAGCAGCAAAGGAGAAACAGGAAGTAACATACAAGGAAGCCCTGATAAGGCTAGCAGCTAACTTCTCAATGGAAATGCTCTAAGCCAGAAGAAATTGGCAAGGAATATTCCAAGTCATTAAAATCAAAGGCCTGAAACCAAGAATACTTTATCCAGGAACACTCTCAATTAAAATGGCAAAATAAGGAGCCTCCCAGACAAAAGAAACCTCAAAGAGTATACCTCGTCCAAACCAGCTCTGCAAGAGATGCTAAAGGGTCTTTTTTAAGAACAGGAAAAAAAAAAAACAGTGAGAGACAGAGGAACACAGGTACAAAAAAATGGCAATGAATAAGTACCTATCAATAATAACCTTAAATGTAAATGGATTAAATACCCCAATCAAAGACATGGAATAGCTGAATGGATAAGAAAGCATGGCCCACACATATGCTGCCTAAAAGAGACCTATCACATAATGAAAGACCTACTGAGATTGTAAGTGAAAGCATGGAAACAAATATTCCAAGGAAATAGAAAGGAAAAAAAAAATGCCAGGGTACCAATACTCATATCACACAAAGTAGACTTCAAATAAAGTGCCATAAAAAGAGACCCAGAAAGTCACTTTATAATATTGTTGCAGGAAACCATGGAACAGAGTAACTCAAGTGAGAAAGGGAGTAACGAAGGGAACTTTATTTTGCATGCGAGCCCAGAGGAGTAGCCTCCAACAGTCTGCACCCCAAGCTTCTATTTCATTTCCCTTTTGTACATCTGGACAAGTAGCGTGAGCAACAAGGCTATCGGTGTTTAGCTCGCTCAGCAGCCCTTTCTGCAGGGTTTCCTGCCAAAGGATGATGGGGCAGGTGGCTGTCTGCAGTTTGGGCACGCAAAGCGGGCTTACAGAAGTGAGAGTAGGGGTTATTGCATCAGCTTTAAGAAAATGGCATTTGGCTTTCCCCCCTACAATATTAAAGGGAAAAATCCATCAAGAAGACATAAACATTGTAAATAGATATGAACCCAACATAGGATCACCCAAATACATAAAGAAAATCTTGGAGAACTTCAAGAAAAATATTGACAGCAACACTATTATAGTAGGGGATTGTAACACCCCACTGGCAAAAATTCATAGATGTTCTAAACAGAATATCAACAAAGATATTGTAGCACTGAACAATATCCTAGATCAAATGTATTTAACTGATATATATATATATATATATATATATATATATATATATATATATATGGCCTTTCATCCCAAAGAAGCAAAA
Organism: Tonatia bakeri; assembly: GCA_004024845.1. Classification (NCBI taxonomy): domain Eukaryota; kingdom Metazoa; phylum Chordata; class Mammalia; order Chiroptera; family Phyllostomidae; genus Tonatia; species Tonatia bakeri. Next base: position 154,472 of record PVIA01002678.1, on the reverse strand, counting down.
TTCAAATTCTTTTAAAATGCACATGGAACATTTTCAAAGATAGACCACATGATAGGACACAAAACAAGCCTCAACAAATTCAAGAAAATTGAAATCATATCAAGCATCTTCTCAGACCACAAGTATAAACCAACCTCAAGGAAAAAACTCAAATATGCTCAAACTCATGGAGATTGAGTAGCATGCTATAAAACAATGAACAGGTCAAGAATGAAATTAAGAAAAAAATCAAACAGTTTCTGGAAACAAATGAAAATGAATTTACAACAATACAAAAATTACGGGACACAGCAAAGGCAGTCCTGAGAGGGAAGTTCATAGCGATTACCTAAAAAAGATAAAAACATTTCAGATAAACAACCTAACCCTACACCTACAAGAACTAAAAAAACTACAACAAAGACAGCCTAGAGCAAGTAAAAGGGAGGAAATAACCAAGATCAGAGTAGAATTAAACAAAATAGAGACTAAAAGCACGATTCTAAGGTAATAAATCCAGGTACTAGTTCTTTGAATAGGTAAGCAAAATTGACAAGCCTTCAAGCAGACTTATCAAGAAAGAAGAGAGAGGACCCAAATAAACACAATCAGAAATGAAAGAGGAGAGATTACAACTGATAGCACAGAAATACAAAGGATTGTAAGAAATTACTACAAAGAACTATATGCCAAGAAATTTGAAAACCTAGATGAAATGGACAAATTTCTAGAAAAATATAATCTTCCAAAACTCAATGAAGAACCAGAAAGCCTGAACAGGCCAATAACAGCTGATACATTGAAGCAGTAATCAAAAGCTTCTGACATACAAAATCCCTGGACCAGATGGTTTCTCAGGAGAATTTTACAAAGCATTTAAGGAAGAGATAACCCCTATCCTTCACAGACTATTCCAAAAAATTCAAGAATATGGAAGACTCCAAAACTCTTTTTATGAAGCCAGCATCATCCTAATCCCAAAACCAGATAAAGACATAACAAAGAAAGAAAACTTCAGGCCAATATTGCTGATGAACACAGATGCTAAAATCTTCAACAAAATATTGGCAAGCCCCACCCAGCTATACATTAAAATCATAATACTCTATAATCAAGTGAGATTCATCCCAAGGATGCAAGGATAGTACAATATTTCCAAATCAATAAATGTAGTACATCACATTTAAAAAAGGAGAGACAGAAATCACATGATCATATTAACTGATGAAGGAAAAGCACTTAAAAAGGTACAGCACACATTTATGATAAAAACACTTATCAAAGTAGGAATAGAGGGAGCATACTTAAATGTAATATAGGCCATATACAAGAAACCTAGAGCCAACATCATACTCAAAGGGCAAAAATTAAAACCTTTCCCACTAATATCAGGAACAAGATAAGAATATCTGCTTTCACCACTTCTATTTAACACAGTATTTGAAGTTGTAGACACAGTGATCATGAAAGAAAAAGAAATAAAAGACATCCAAATTGGAAAGGAGGAAGTAAAACTGTCAGTTTGCAGATGACATGATAGTCTACATAGAAAATCCTATAGACTCCGCCAAGAAAATACTCTCTACCTAATAAGTGAATTTGGCAAAACAGTGGGATACAAAGTCTGTATTCAGAAATCAAAGGCATTTTTGTACAGTAAAAATGAAACATCAGAAACAGAAATCAGAAAAAAAAAATCCCATTTGCTATAGCAACAAGAAAAGTAAAGTACCTAGAAATAAACCTAACCAAGAAGATAAAACACTGAAGAAAGAAATCAAAGAAGACACAAACAAATGGAAACATATACAGAGTTCATTGATTGGAAGAATTAACATCATCAAAATATCTATACTACCCAAGGCAATTTATAGGTTCAATGCAATACCTATTAAATTAACAATTGCATATTTCACAGATATAGAACAAACATTTCAAAAACTTATGTGGAACCATAAACAACCCCTAATAGCTGCAGCAATTTTGGAAAGAAGAGCAAAGTAGGAGGGATCACAATACCTAATATCAAACTGTATTACAAGGCCACTGTAATCAAAACAGCTTAGTAGTGGCATAAGAACAGACACATAGACTGATGGAACAGAATAGAGAGCCCAGAAATAAACCCAAGTCTCTATGGTCAATTAATATTTGACAAAGGGGGCAGCAACATAAAATGGAGTAAAAATAGCCTCTTCAACAAATAAATGGTGTTGGGAGAGCTGCACAGCTACCTGCCAAAAAAAAAAAAAAATGAAACTCGAGCACCAAATTACACCATGCACAAAAATAAATTCAACATGGATAAAAGATTTAAATATAAGCTGTGACACCATTAAAGTCCTAGAGGAGAACATAGACAGGAAAATCTCAGATACTTCATGCAGCAATATTTTCATTGATATGTCCCTTAGAGTAAGGAACATAAAGGAAAGAATAAACAAATGGGATCTCATCAAAATAAAAAGGTTCTTCATGGCTAAAGAAAACAACATTAAAATGAAAAGTGAACCAACTGTATGGGAAAACATATTTGCCTATGATACCTCAGACAAGGGTTTGATCTCCAAAATATATAAAAAACTCACACAACCTCACTCCAGGAAGACAAAAAACCCAATTAAAAAATGGGCAAAAGACTTGAACAGACACTTCTCTAAGGAAGACATACAGAGGGTCCATAGACATATGAAAAGATGCTCAGTATCGCTAGCCTTCAGACAGTTGCAAATTAAAACCACAATGAGATACCAATTCACACTTGTCAGAATGGCCATCATAAACAAAGCAACAAACAACAAGTGTTGGAAAGGTTGTGGAGAAAATGGGACCCTAGTGCATTGTTGGTGGGAATACAGACTGGTGCAGCCACTGTGGAAAACAGTATGGAATTTCCTCTGAAATCCAAATATGGAGCTGCCTTTTGTTCCAGCAATCCCACTGCTGGGATTATACCCTAATAAACATAAAACACCAATCCAAAAGAGCCTATGCCCCCTATTGTTCATAGCAGCACAATTTACGATAGCCAAGTGCTGGAAGCAACCTAGGTGCACACCAGAAAATGAGTGGATCACAAAACGGTGGTACATTTACACAATGGAATACCAAGCAGCAGAGGAAAAGAAGGAGCTCCTACCCTTTGAGACATCATGGATGGAGTTGGAGAGCATTATGCTAAGTGAAATAAGCCAGAAGGTGAGGGACAAATACCATTTTATCTCCCCTTTAACTGGAACCTAATCAACCAAAAAAAAAAAAAAAACCTAATATAACCAGATACATTGAAATTAAGAACAATCTGATAATTACCAAAGGGGAGGTTGGAGAGGATAATGGGGGGAAGGATTTTCAGGAACAACTCTAAAGGACACATGGACAAAACCATGGTGGGGTGGAAGCAAAGGAGAGAGGTGAGTTTGGCTGCGGTGGTGGGAAAATGGTGGGGAGTAAATGCAGACAACTGTAATTGAAGAACAATAACATAATTAAAAAATAAAAAATAAATACATGCTCGATTTTATCAAAAGCTTTTTCTACAGCCATTGATATAATCAGGTGGTTTTTATCCTTCATTTTGTTTATGTTATGAATCACATTTTTTGATTTGTGAATATTGTACCATTCTTGGATTCCCAGAATAAATGTCTTTTGATTATGGTGTATGATCTTTTTGATGTATTACTGTATTTGGTTTGCTAATGTGTTGTTTAGGATTTTAGCATCTATGTTCATCAGTGATATTGGCATATAATTTTCTTTCTTTGTAGTGTCTTTATGTGGTTTTAGAATTAGGGTATTTCTGGCCTCATAAAATGAGTTTGGAGCCTTCCCTCCTCTTGAATTATATAAAATACTTTGAGGAGAGATGTTCGTTCTTTTCAGAATGTTTGGTAAAATTTGCCTGTGTAGACATGTGGTCAGTGGCTTTTTTTTTTTTTTTTTTTTTTTTTTTTTTTTTTTTTTTTTTTTTTTTTTTTTTTTTTTTTTTTTTTTTTTTTTTTTTTTTTTGAGTTTTGTAATGACTTCTTTTTGGGTAAATGGAGTCAGTCTAGCTTCCTCACCCAGGTGTGTGGGTAATGAAGGGAAACACTGTTTTCATAGCCTTGAAGGGGCCTGATAAGTAGTGTTGTCATAGCCTTGAGACTGGGTCTGATAAATGGTGTCCATAACATGAAGTGGGCTCGCATGCTCAGAATCATGCTGTGTTTTATAATTTTCTGGCTTGAAGCTGGCTTTATTTGCCTCTAGTAGTTAAGCAGGTAGGGACTCCCTGCTGGGTGCCAGAACATGTGCCATGCAAGGGGACAGGTGGCATGCAGTGTGCCACGCAGGGACACCTTGGGAGATATTCAGCTTGCAGTATGCGTGGCTTGCTCACCTGTGAATAAACATATGTCAAGCATCCCTATGGTTCCATGAACATGCTTTCATTTGCCCCAATACTGCGAACCTGTCAGGCCTTGAAAAGTTGAAATACACTGCTTCAATTTCATTATGTGTAATCTATCAATTCAGATTCTCTGATTCTTCCTGATTTAGTTTTAGAAGATTGTATGTTTCTAGGAATGTATCCATTTCTTCTAGTTTGTCCAGTGTGTTGGCATATAATTGTTCATAATATTTTCTTACAGTCCTTTGTATTTCTTTGGTGTCAGCTATTATTTCTTTTTTTTTCATTTCTCATTTTATTTGTTTGAGTCTTTTCTCTTTTTTCTTGATGATTCTGGTTAAAGGTTTGTCCATCCTGTTTATCTTTCCAAAGAACCAGCTCTTGGAATCATTGATCTTTTGTAACATTTTTTTTAAACTTTCATTTATTTATGCTCTGATCTTAATTATTTCCTTCCTTCTACTCACGTTGTTATTTGGTGGACTTTGTTTGTTGTCACTTTTCAAGTTCCTTTAAGTGTGAAGTTTGATTGATTTTTTAGCTTTTTCTTGCCTTTTTTTTTAAGATAAGCCTCTAATGCCATGAATTTCCCTCAGGATTGCTTTTCCAGTGTCCTGCAGATTTTGCATTGTTGTGTCATCATTTTCATTTGTTTCAAGGTGTCTTTTGATTTGTTCCTTGATCTCATTGTTGACCCACTCATTGTTAAATAACATGTTATTTCACTTCTATGTGTTTTAGTGTTTTCCAGTGTTCTTGTGATTGATTTCTAGTTTCATAGCATGTGGTCACAGAAAATGTTCTTATGATTTCAAGCTTTTTAAATATATTGAGACTTGTTTTTAGTGCTAGCATGTGGTCTATCCTAGAAAATGTTACATATGCACTTGAAAAGTGTCTATATTCTGCTGCTTTAGGATTAAATGCTCTGAAAATATTAATTAAATCCATTTAATCTATTGTGTTGTTTAAGGTCACTGTCTCCTTGTTCATTTTCTGCCTGAAAGATCTATCTGTTGAAGGCAATGGAGTGTTAAAACCTCAACTATGACTGTATTTCTATTGATCTCTCCCTTTATGTCCATCAAGATTTGCTTTACATATTTAGGTACTCCTATGTTTGGTGTGTAAATGATTACTAGGGTTGTATCTTCTTGTTAGGTTGTTCCCTTTTCCATTATGTAGTGTTCTTCTTTGTCTCTTACTGTATCCTTGGTTTTAAAGTCTATTTTGTCAGATATAAGTATTGCTACCCCAGCTTTTTTTCTTTTTCATTTGCATGAAATATCTTTTTCCAAACCCTTTACTTTCAGTCTGTGTGTATCTTTCAATCTGAGATGGGCCTCTTGGAGACTAGATATATCTATATATTGTTTTCTTATCCTCTCTTTTGTTGGAGCATTTAAGCCATTTACATTTAAGGTGATCATTGATAGATACATATGTAGTGCTGTTTTATTGTTATACTGTTTTTCTCTGATTTTTTTTTCCTTTCTGTTTTTCTCCTTAAAGCCAGCCCTTTAACATTTGTTGCAGTACTGATTTGGTGTCATCAAACTCCTTTAGCTTTTTCTTGTCTGGGAAGCTGCTTGTTTCTCCTTCAATTTTAAATTATAGCCTTGTTGGGTAAAGTAGCCTTTCTTTCTTTCTTCTTTTTTTTTTTTTTTTTTTTTTTTTTTTTTTTTTTTTTTTTTTTTTTTTTTTTTTTTTTTTTTTTTTTTTTTTTTTTTTTTTTTTTTTTTTTTTTTTTTTTTTTTTTTTTTTTTTTTTTTTTTTTTTTTTTTTTTTTTTTTTTTTTTTTTTTTTTTTTTTTTTTTTTTTT